>JASGXE010017216.1:0-10778 GCA_030068105.1 Sinentomon sp. SZTP_YWyxl
CATATCTGCAAAGTTCGATGGCTTTTCCATAAACTTGACCACTGCGATAGCATTCCAATGCCTTGCTCGAATTATTTGCCTTCTCGTGTAGCTCTCCGGCCATTTCATAGCACTCTGATTTCACTAAAGCATTCGTTACTTGACTCATCATTTCAGGGTTGTTCATCAGGATAGTGTTATTCTTTAGCAATCTGAAAATGTCACAAAGAAAGACAAAAAAAGAAAGGTCCTGAATGACTTCTTCATTGACTTTGCCTCCTGATTTTCGGACCAAACTTCCATGATCACTGAAATTTGCTGGGTCATAAAAACAAATGATACAAGGGAAAGTGAACTGAAGTAATAAAAAAGATCTTGACTATTAGAACTATCAGATGGTGCAACAAATGAAGCAATAGATTTTTAGTCATTTGTCAATGAATACACAAAGCATCCAAACAAGTTGGCTCAAAATAACAAAAGCAGCCACAAGGCTTCAACAAGAAATTCATTCAAGGCCTTCTGAAACCTTCTCAGACTCACAAGGATAATTCACGGAACTTGCGACCTCAATCAATTTTTGCGAACATTTTCTAATGACACGAGAACCCTGTGTCGCGGGGAAGCTCAAGGCACCTGACGTGAACAAGCGTACTTTAAATTCCCATCGCAAACTGTGCAACAGCAAACCTGGCAGCCTTTGAAGGCATATTTGCCGACAAATAGAGATTGACTGCACTTCTGTGATCGCCTTCCTTTTCTTTCAATTCACCAGCTTTTTCTTTTTGATTGGTTCTTCGAAAGCCACTTGTAGAACTCCTCTTGGAGAGACAGCAAACCAGGATAACCTCGGGCTTCAGCAAGCGCCAACGCTGGCAAATGAAAAATAATGGAAAATGAGACATCAAACTTAGCTATGCATCACAGACAGCCTGGAGAGGATAAAAAATTATTGAGTCAATTTTGTTTGTTTCCAATTGTTTTCCTAACTCCCACTCTCATGAGTGACCATTTTTACAAAGTAAAAGAGTCGATTAGCACTAGAATATAAGATCCAGGGTGTTCCTGTTGGGAGAAAACGCAGGGAATAGGAAACTAAAGCAATTGAGGAGGATAGCTCGTCGGATATGAAGTGGAGATGAAAACAAAGACAAACGATTTGTTTTCAGCGATCATGGATTTTACTTTGCTTGGCAAAATCTGCAGGATGGTTGAGGCAAATTGTGCAATTTGCAGCTATAACCAACTCGTATTCATTGCAGTAGTTTTTTGATTTTTCAGCAGTCAAAAAATAAAGCATAACAAAGAGCTGCAGGCGAAAAATCATCCAAGTTTCGGTGAGTTGTTTGGACATCCTGCAATTCAGGTTTAACAGTGACCACAGCAAAAACATTTCTCAACACATTGGCACTTCCATAGCACTGGGAAATAATAAAATAACGATGCAGTGTTTTTGCTTTTTTGACTTTGACAAGGGATCTCACCCAAAGGGCAAAATTTTTCAAGTGTTGAGAAACAAAATAGCCAAAATCTCAGCTGTAACTACCCGAAAGAATTTTTTGTCTGCACTCATTTCAGACAGTTCACAGACATTTTTGCAAATAACATTCATACCATCAGGCCACTTGTGAAGATCACAATACATGTTGATTGCCTTTTCTAGCATGTTGTTCTCCAGATATATGCCCTCGGCCGTTTTAAGTTGCTTATCCAAGATGGCTAGAGATGCAAGAACCTCAGGACAGTTCATGCCATCTTCATCTGAAAACAAATTAAAAATTATTCAAAGTTGAAAGTGGCACAACAATTTATTTTATTGGAAGTGGATCAGATCGAAATTGTCTGGAAGGGAGGGTCTCGGGACACCGGACAACTTCCTGGATCAGTTCGAAATTTTCTGGAAGGGAGGGTCTCGGAACACCGGACAACTTCCACGGAAGGCCGCGGATTAGCAGCAATGGAGGAGGTCTGAGGGATTCCAAAGGGGAGAGATTCTGGCAGGCTCTTTTTGGGGATGAACCCCCCCACCCAGACTCCCTAATCCATGGGCAGAGGTTTCCACCATATGAGAACCCTTGCAATAAAACATGCACTTTTGCCTTTTTGGCCATTTGTGTTGGAAACTAGACCTCGTAGAAAAATCAATTGCAAATGGCCGCTCTCCATTCACTTGACATCCATTGTTAAAATGCACTAAAAATGTTTGAGAAATGGCAATTATCTTATCATTTGAACCAATTTTCTGGTGTTTTGTAGCTGATCCTTGTTCTAATCTTCTAAGCAAGGAAATAAATAAAATCAATGGAGAGACATCTCTCGAAATGAAAACAGACATAAGCAAGAATAATTGAACGATGTGGTGCATGCGGCAAAGGGTTAGTTAGAAATAAACACATGAAGGAAAAAATAATACAATTAATAATGTACAAACAAATGTAGTGGATTCCAGTAAACGCATCTTGTCGCTTAAACAATTACCGTAAGTCAATGTGTAATCATCAGCCATTTTTTCAATGGAATTCAGGATGTGAACTTTCGACACATCGCCAACAACTGCAAAGCATCTTCCTGCAATGGACAAGTTCTTCGCTTCCATTGCTATCTTGGCCAACATGCGCCACATGACCTCGCTCTCTTCGGAGAGTGTGATGCTTTCCAGGTAGGTCATAGCTCTAACAAAGTCACCGTCTTCGATTGCTGTTCCGAATTCAATCAGACCTTCATCAAGCTGATAGCCCAATTCCTGGTGTCCGTCTTGCACAATGACCTGCCAATTGAAAATGCGATGGTAAGACAACCATTCAGATAAACAGCGGCATCATTTCAGAGGGGAGAGTTTCCCGACAGCCACCCTGACGAGAAATGCCCCCAGCGGTTTGCTTGCCCCAACTTGACATGTTCTTTTGGCATGCCCTATGGTGAAATTTGGCCCCGAATGTGTCACCCAAAATTACCTTCAAATATTAAAATAACTCAAGTCCTCCAAAAAATTACCCAGGTACTAAGAATATCGAGGTATTCCTCTGAAAAATGCCCGCCCTACAAAAACCTGAAACAAAGGGCTCATTAATTTCCACAACAAATAAATTGGATCCAAGCCATCATCAGGTGCCAAAACCATTCAACTTTCTTTCAAAGTTGTGTATTCAAAAAAGCGAAAAAAGCATGACATGAACGATTTATCTGAAGATTTTTGTCACTTTTTTACCATTTTCCATGCTCACGGAAGAGAAATTATCAGGGCTTGAACACTTGAATTCGTCAGCCTTTAAGGTGCCAGTTTCACAGCCATGTAGGCTCTAGTCATCGGCTCCTATGAATAAATGGCTCGATGTGCTGGCAATAATTGGAGTTTTTTTTTTGTTCTTGTTTTGCTTTTCTTGTTTTTTTTGTCATGCTGTAATTGTAACCGTTGCTTTGTTGAAATGATAACCATTGTTAAATTTTTGTGTTTCTTGCCAAACCTGTTGTTATTCGTATAGATGCCCACTCTCAAGTGAACCATCAAAGAACTTCAGCGAACAATAAAAAATGACATGCCACAAATAGGATTTTTTACCATTAGAGGCAGGGCCGGCTCGAGGGTTTTTGCCGCCCTGGGCAAAGATGAAGTTTGGCGCCCCTGGCCCCCTGCCAGCCTTTTGAGGACCCCGTCCCGACGGCCGACCCGACCTCACCCCAATTAATGTATAACCACAGGTCTTTGGAACTCTGTTCTGTTTTCAGTTTTTCAATGTCAGTGATGTTCCCACTGCCCAGTTTCTCTGGAAGGAAAATTCATGCGCAAATAAAGTTTTTTGAAACCCATCATGTGAGTTACATCTGTTTAGTTTCATGATCTTTGTTTCTTGATCTTCTTGATGTTTGGTTGGGCATAGCGCCCTGGGCAAATGTCAGTCTGCCCATGCGGTTGAGCCGGCCCTGATTAGAGGAGCCATGAAAGAGGCGTGCACTCCATGCCTAACATCACATGGCAAACAAACAGGGAGACACCGTTTGGTAGAACATGAATTCCCGTGGAGTGTCTGGGAGTACTGAGGTGAAAAGAACAGCTATATTGTGGCATATTTGAGGAAGAACAAAGGGAAGCAAGTAGAAGAAGCCAAGGGAAGACATTCCACCAGCCAACTTTTCAAGTCTACAAAGAAAAACTTTAAATCACATACAACAAGGTCTCTAGAATGTGTCACTCATGATCCACAGCCAAAACAAATGTGAAGATAATGAGCAGATACATGTGCACTGCACGCCAAAAAAGCACCTTAGCTTTTGATCGATTGATTACGAGTAAACAGGAGTGGATGAGACTCTCCTCCCCCCATCCCTTCTCGTAAGGCTTCATTGGCCTGCCAGTGTCAGCAGATGAGGCAACTATAATTCCAGAACATTCAGGCCACCAATATTTTCAGAACATGATGGCCATCCAGTTAACCACTAACTTGACACTTTTAAAACCCTCCCATTACACTCTGGATGCATAATCCCTTCATCTGACGAACAAACTCCAACAACAGAATAATGATTCTTAATCAAATGAATTTTGTTCATAGGACGATGGTGTGATGCATTCAAAGGATCACAAAACTTGAAGAAAAACTGAAAAACCAGGCAGGATGACCCTTAAATAGTTTGCCAAACCTTCTGGGCAGTTTCTGAGGGAATTCTAAGACGAAAATTTCGAAATAATTTTGTCACCCGATGACATCTGGGGGCACTCCAAAAAAACATGGGACCCTACACTGTAAAATTTGACATTTTGACCGAATGTGCTCTGTATGCTGCCACTTTGTGCTTTTCTGTAATTTTCGCCACTTTTCTCCAAAATGTCACAGAATTTTACATTGCAGGTTCCCATGTTTATCTGGGGCCTTATTCAATTACAGCTCGTAAGCTAAGAGGCTCTTATCTGTTATGAAGCTCATAGCCGTTACTCGTAGGAGGCCTCGTAAGATCGGCGGTTTCGTATTCAATTACCCCTCTTGAGAGCCTCAGCTTCTTATGAGTCTCTTAGCGGCATATGTTGGCTTTTTGTGGTTTAATTTCCATTCAACCTCAAAAGATATCTGCGCTTGATGCTATCTTTGCTTTTTGTAGCAGTGTAGGGCTTTCGTTGTGGTGCCAAATGCCAATGCAATGAGGCCTGTGGCCCCAGGAAAGTTGTGCTTGGAATAAACCTGCTACTTGAAGCTAGCACATAGCATCAAGGTCTCCGGTATCTTGATATGATCTTTTGCCACAAAGGAGATCCCAGAAGGGGTGGAGGCTGAGCTAAATTTGGCATGATTCACAAAAAGATGCTGGCTGACATGAAAAGTCCCCTTTGATAGTTGGGAGTAATGTGTGTAAAGTGCGTTCATTTTCAGAATGGTCCGCGCCAAAATCACAGCAAAACGAAAGTGGGAGCGGGGCACGACAGTGTTGTCCAAATAGTCCGATGTTCCTTTCCTGAATATCCGAGAATTTTCATTTAAGCGCGATTTGAGAACAGAAATTCTCTTGGATCTGGTGGCTCAGTAGTAGAGCAATTGGTCTTGGGATCCGAAGATCGTGGGTTCGAATCTCGGCGTCTCAAACAGAGGCGGATTAAGCACTTTGCCGCCCCGAGGCCGCTATATTTTTGCCGCCTTTTAAATTTGGCCTGCGTCCTCCAATATGGGTTTATTTGGGTTCTGCTGCGCTGCCGGCCGTGCATATGTTTGTCCAAGTGAAAAAGTTTAAAAACAGTTACCGATGAAAGTCTGCAAATTGCGGCAGCTTTCAGTACAGAAGCAGGAAATTTATTTTATGCAATTGAGAAACATTGCAGAAAAGGTGAGACAGCGGGGGCGGAGCGGAGCTTGAATGGTTGTGGCATAGCATTTAAAAGAAGAAGTGAAGAAACAGTGCTTCATTTCATGGAGCCAAATGGGAGCAGAAATGAGACCAAAATGTGTGCTGCCGGATTGCGGCGTTTAAAGGGGAAGTGCGCGTCGAAAGACATGTGAGTGAATGGCAGACCGAGGCGCGATGCCCACAGACAGTTAAATTTTTCCTGAACAAAGAGACGGTTTTTGACCTGGCTTTCGATGGTGCAAACCTTAAAATTGAGCGCTTTCACTTTCGCACATCTAAATGATCCCGACCTTTCGTCAGGTAAAACTCTGAAATCATTATTGTGCGATTTTGCCCGTTCCAACATGGGTTCGACCTGCGGAAGAGTCGTTGAGGAAGCCTTCCGCTTTCCAAAAATACCATTGAATTTGAACACCATTCAACAATTTCATGACTAGAAAACCTGACATGGCAGCATCTTTTGTTTTTGAGCAGGGAAGAGGCCGCGCCTCCCTTTCAATCTTTGGGAGTCGTGGCATTTATTTATTTATTTACAACTGCATAAAATGGCAGAGGGATTTGGTTGCACGCAGGCAACAAGTCAAAGACAAAGACTCTTCCCCTCTCAAAAACAAAACGATGCTGCCATATCAAATTTTCTCTGGTGATAAAATTGTCAAATGGTGTTCAAATGCAATGATTTTGGTATTTTTGGAAAGCAGAAGGCTTCCTCTACAACTCTTCCGAAGATCGAACCCATGTTGGAACGGACAAAATCGCACAATCTTTGAAAATACCTGGCAGGAACCCGGAATTTTATAACACCGAAATTTGATCACTTTTGTTCCTCAAATGACTGCAGAGTTTTACCGAAAGGTTGGGATCATTATACATGTGTGGAAGCGCTCATTTTTCAGCTTTGCACCATAGTGAACCGCATCAAAAACCGTTGCTTTGTTCAGGAAAAATTTCACTTTCTGTGGACATCGTACCGCGGTCCACCATTCACTCGCATATCGTTCGACGCGCACTTCCCATTTAAACGCCGCAACACCACAGTGCACTTCTTGTGCCACGCAAATCCCTGAGTTCCTCCACTTCTTCTTTGAACACTGTGGTGGTGGTTTGATGAGATGGATCTCATGTCTGGTATGCAGCGTGTCATCCTGGACCGGCTGCACCGCACCCAGTACGTGAAGACTGCGTCATGTTTGGAAACAGTTGGGGTTTCGATACAGGCGAAATTGTTTGTTTTTTGTCTTCGTCCATCCATCGAGTATCGCCAATGAATGTCGTATCAGACAGAATGCTGCACAGTGGTGTCCTCCCTCATGCAGGCTGCAGAGCTGGTTTCCAATGGGAAGAATTTCATCAGATTGAAATTGCTTCTGCCGATTTTGTTTCAAATCGGGATCAGGGATGCACAATCTTTCTTGTTTTTTTTTCACAGAGGGGGCCAATGCCGCCCATCCGATTGTAATTTTTTGGCCGAAACGTCGCAATTTGTTTTTGCCTTTGTTCTGAAATTTTGAGTTTTGAGGCGGCAAATTTTTGCAAAAATAAAAAATAAAAAAAAATTTCAAAAAAATTTGCAAAAAAAATTTTTTGCAGAAATTTGCCGCCTTAAATATTTTGCCGCCCCAGGCCCAGGCCTAGGGTGGCCTTGCCTGTAATCCGCCCCTGGTCTCAAATTATTTTCCCTTTACGTTCGGCGCATGTTTGCTTGGACAAAACTTATCAGTTTAGGAAAGTATGCTTCAACTCAATAAAAACAGTTCGAGACGTCCAAATTTTGTTGAAAAAGCAGAGAAAAATGGGGCTGTGGGTTTGTTTCAGTTTTGATGAAACAAAGTAATGAAGCCGCAAGATATGCAACTTTTGATGCACACATGCTCATTGGCAGAGGGACAACAAGGGCAGCTGACCTTTGTTTTTCTTTCGAATCCCTCATGTGAGTATGCTCTTCCTGTTTTTTTTGGCAGTGATGAAAACCTGAAACGGGCCTTTTTTAGGTATAACTTTTCAATGACGTGGACCTCTGTTCAAACTTCGCCAGTCTCAGGGCCCAGGGCTGTGAAAATGGTTTGCCTGCCAGCAGCCTGCGCATAAGTTTGCCGTCCCAGGTATTAGGCCTTGCCGTCCCGGAAAAACGAAATTTTGCAAATCTTGCACTGTGATTTCGCACGCCGACACCAGACCAACGATTCAACGAATGCCAATTCAAGTGCTCAAAGCAAAACACGGAACACCCAAAAAAGCAAAAAGAAAAAAAAAGAAAAGAAAAGCACGACGAAGATACTTAGCTTCGCATTGCCTCCTGAGGCATCAGATCAGACTTTTAATCCTCAAGAGACAAACAGTTTCGCATTTTCCCCGACCGCATGGATTCCAGTCTCATTCGAACAAAGGAACTCCAAGAGATGGCAGCACAACCAGGTCGAAGCTCAGCAAAAGGAAGAATGAGACAGAGATTTTCAAACGTGATTTCAAGTTGCCACGGTACCTATAGCTCAGTTGGGAGCGCGAGATTTATGATCCGAGGGGTGAAAGTGGTCGCAGGTTCGAATCTCATAGTGAGGAAAGAATTTTTAAGTTTCAATTACCAAAGGTACTAAATTTCCCTGAGAGATGGCAGCTCTCCAACGGTAAATTACATGGTGGAGGAAACTGTCTGTCTCTAACACCCCCAGAGGAGATCACATTCTTCATCAAAAAGAAAAAACGCCCTCCTAAACACCTTTAACAGATATATCGCCTTGGACAAATCTTGACATGGTGCCTGGTGCACTGATCTGTTGCTCATTTGCGTCGGTCCATTGGCGTATGATTTTACCTTCTGACTCCGGACTCTTTGTTCTTCGAACTCATCGTCGGGGGGACTCTGTCCCCAGTTAAAAAAAGGCAGCCAAGTGAAAACAGAGAAATTAAAAATATCGTTGAGCAACAATGGGTCTTAAATGGAAAATCGCAGGACCCATGCATGATGAAGTTCCTTTTTTTTTTTTTTTTGGTTAGATGAAAATCAAATTAAAGCATGCTGCCGTCTGCATGATTCATCTATTATGGTAGCGTAGGTATACAGTGGTCAAAATCCCAAAAAACCAGGGTTTGATCTAAATTTTACTTCAAATACAGGGTTCTGTCGCACAGTTTACTATCAAAAGTCATGAGTTTCGGAGTGGCGGAGTCCTGGAGCCCTCCCAATCGGATCGCCGTTGTCACAGAACACCGAGCATATTTTACAATACCGGGCACATTCGGCTGAAAGTTCCCGCCATATGCCTCCCAATTACATGAAAGCTGCCTTGCGAAATATGTAAAGGCAAGGCACAAGACAAGCCACCATGGCCGAAATGGCATTTCCGTTCCTTGCGTTTGATTCGGCAATTTGTCCGAATCAAAAACAAATTGAAGAAATTCTGAGGAAAAATGGTTGTGCAGGCCTTGATTCTGCATAAGTCAGGTCGTCAATAGTCGATAATCTTCCTGAAAACTTCTTGGCCGACTTATCCATTTCCAAATTATGCAGCAACAAAGCCATTGTACAGCATAATATGCAAAAAATGACAGTTCATAGGCTACATACCAACAAAAATCGGCCAGAAAATGACTAAATCTTCACTTGCGAATAGCTTATGAGTGCTTCAAAGCTCTCATAAGCAATTTCAAGATTTTCCAATTGCCACAATGTTATTTGCTTATGATGCTCATAAGTCCTTTTGAGCCTCTCAGCTAAGAGGCTGATTTACGAGTGCCAATTGAATAGCCAATGAACCTCTTAAGCCAAACTAAGAGCCACGTAAAGTTATGAGGTCTAATTGAATAAGGCCCCTGGGCAGTACCCACAGACATTAGTGGACAAAAGTCATTCAGCATTTTTCATTTTTCCATGTCATGCTCCTTGACTACAGCAGGACCTCCATGAGATGAGAGCCTCCAAGTAAGCAAAGTAGGTTTTTTTACACAGAAAAAAAAGAAAAAATTGCCGATCGGCATTATGTTTGTTCTTTGGAAAAAAAGTATTTTTCAATCTGAAAATGTCTTCAAAACAGATGTAACCATGACTATGCAGGGAAATGTGAAACTTCATGCAACACATGTTAAACAGTTTGCTGTTTTCAGTTTTGGTGATCCATATACAAACCTCCGTTTTCCCATCTTCTCTAACAACATCAACGACATCCCCTTTGATCTGAATAACGGTAACATTCTCCGGAATGTTTATGTTGTACCAGATGCAGAGACTGTCCTTGCTCTGTGCCACAACCGCATCACTACCCGTAACCCATTGGACGAAACCACACTGGGTCAGAATCGTCGAATTGTGCATCGTTTCGAGATCGACCAGGTTCAGCTTCATCTTCTTGTCCCTGTAGAGCAGCTTTTGACCAGTCTCGTTCAGTTCGAGCCAGTCGATTTTCGCATCGTGGTTGATGAGGCCAAAATTTGCCCCATATGAGAGGTCGAGCAGTGAGATCGTTTTCAGGTCAAGTAGATAGGCCAGTTTTTTGTTTTCAGTGGATTTCTTCTGTCGTTGTTCATTGATGCGGATACTTATCAGATGCGGATTAGTAAATTCACAGCTGTAAAATTACATCAATGATAATGTTGCATTTTTCCAGTCCTTGAAAACAGAGAGCATCAATTTGGGAGGGAAAGAAGGGTTTTTACACCCCACCCCCACCAAATCAAAAATTTTGGGAACTTCCGATCTTTTATTTGAATAATTTTTACTCTATTTTGGCAAACTTTCCTCTTGTCTGGTCATGAGAGTTCTGCATTTACCATCTTGTTTGGCACTTTGCACTCAGATTCCCTTTCAGAGCTTCTGCCCCGTGCCTCTTGGAGCCCCGCGTTGCCAAGGTATGCTTCTGTGAATTAAACTTCCATACAACCTTTTCCACATTCCACTTTCCAAAAATCCATCAGCTTGGACACACAAAATATGTAACGTCGCCATTTTTCAAAAACAAAAATGCATAACCTTC
>JASGXE010017217.1:0-10187 GCA_030068105.1 Sinentomon sp. SZTP_YWyxl
TGAAATTAACATTTTATGGCGCGTGGTTCCGCTTGCATTTAGCGGTGATTTTTATTGCAACGAGTGCGGTTTCCTGCTGCGGATGATTTCGACAAACTCTTAAGGTCCTGTTCATGTACAGGGAGGACCCAAAGATTCAATCTGTGGATTGTAATGTGCCTGAGAACATTACATATTACTTTAAAAGGATTATTACTTTATTATTTTAAACATTTTCATACCAAATAACTGTCCTCCATGCGTGTTTGGGTGTTAGGTGCCGATTTTCATCCTCACGTTTCTCTGTTATTTGTACAGTTTTATCGGAGACCTAGAAATGATTTTTTCGCTAAACAATAAAAATAGCATATATAACTGAAGCATACCATCCCGCCTTCCAGATGCTCTCAGCAACTCGTACGAATAGATATAATTGCAAACATAACTACCCTAAATGTGAGTTCTCCCTTAATAAACTTGCCAGTAAATCATCTTAAATTGCTCGTTATGGCCATGCCTCTGCCCGCACAATGGAAATCATTGTTTGAAATTAGAGATATAAATTTTCTGAATTCTTGAAAATTTTCGGGTAGTCTTAGAAATATGTCGACTAAACAATAGAGGGTTTTGCTTTTGCATGTTTCTCGACTGGTGCATATTCCTTACAAGTACTCGGTATCATGAAGGTCTGATGCGCCCATGAAGTGGTGCAACGGAAGTGAGGTTTATACGACATAAAAATGCCTAAATGCATGGTTTTCGTTCCAACAAGGCAGGTATATACTGTAAACGTCAAGACCAACACTACGCGTGAACTCTCTTGACCCGCGCCGATTGGAAATCCAGTTCGGGTGTTGTACTGCGGCATGCAGGGTGTTCCTGAATCTGCGCAAATGACGATATCCAATGGCAATCGGGCGATCTTTATTTCTCTGCTTGCAATTCCGATCATGTCGCGAAGGTGAATCATGTGTTCTTTGAAGGTCATCTGTACTCGCTGATACCGCTTTGTGGGACGCGGAATCCTGGAATATTGCTTGGTTAGTCGAGATGGTGCGCTACTCGAACGAAGAGCGTGTAGAGATGGTTCTCCTGATGGGAGAAAATCACCGGAGTGCAGCCGAGGTGAGCCAGGTGTTTTTCGCACGCCACCCTGACCGCCCCCAGCCTGCTGTTTCAACAATTTTGGACCTTATGCAGAAGTTTCGTGCAACATTCTCTGTGAAGGATGTCTCTCGGAAGGGAGTCGGAAAAACGGCAACGGATGAGGCCACGTCTGCTGCCGTTTTAGCTGCCTTTCACGTGGACCCGCATCAAAGTACCAGCAGAGTGGGTCAAGAGGCCGGAATAAGCAAGTCCAGCGTTCTTCGCATTCTCCATGAAAACAAATACCGTCCTTATAAACTGCATCTAATTCACGCTTTGGATGCAGGAGATGCAGAACAGCGGCTTGATTTCTGTGGTTGGGCGCAGGAACAAATTGATTTGGCACAGGACTTTCCACATCGCATCTGTTTCACGGACGAGGCATGCTTCCAGCTCCATGGCCACGTGAACAGACAACAGAATCGCTTCTGGAGCCCGGAAAATCCGCACTGGGCCGTCGAATGCCATACCCAGCACCCGGAGAAAATCAATGTTTGGGCCGGGATCTTCGACACCCAAATAATTGGCCCCTTCTTCATTGATGAGAACATGACAGGCCCGCGCTACATGGAATTGCTGAACACGCAAGTCTTCCCTGCAGTGCTGGCTCAGCTCCAAGGCAACGATTCCTTCTTCCAGCATGATGGTGCGCCAGCACACTTTGCACTTGCTGTCAGGCAGAGGTTGGATGAAGTCCTACCCGGCAAATGGATTGGCAGAGGTGGCCCGCGATCTTGGCCTGAGAGGTCGCCAGGCCTCACCCCCCTAGACTTTTTCTAATGGGGTTATTTGAAATCTAATGTCTATCGTGCCCACCCCACAACAATCGCGGAGCTCAGAATAGCCATTACCGATATTTCCGCCTCCATTACTCCAGATATGCTGAGCAACGGCTTACGCCATTGGCAGCAACGACTCCGCGACTGCATTGCAGCCGAGGGTGAACAATTCGAGCATTTGTTGGCGTAGGGAGAACGGTTGGCCGTTTTGCAGGTTAGCCGTTGACGGACAATGTTCTTTGCAATTATTTATAATTTAATCATTCCCGCATTTTCACAGGTTGCAAACAAACAAGTGCATGCTTCTGTTGGGTCATGCGTACGTTCTGAACGACCCTGTATCACAGCGCTTCCTTACTGCGCTGCAAAAACTCACAACTCAGGTCAAACGAGTTCACACGTAGTGTTGGGCTTGAAGCTTACAGTATACGAAACCTACAGGGTCCTTATTCAGAAGTGTTGGGCCGTAGGAGATTCTTTGAGATTCTTCGTGAGATCTGACGTTTTGGAACAACCACCGTAAGCGCCGCAAAAACGCATTCCAGTATGAAATTAGTTTTGCGTCTGACGTCTGACGTAATGAAACGACCACTTCCGCAAGCGCCGCAAAACGCATGCCATTATGAAATGCGTTTTGCGTCTGACGTGAAATGGAAAAAAATAATGTGCTATAAAAGCAATAAAGAAATCCTGTGACCCCCATTTACACAAATTGCCATGTCTAAGGAGAGGGGGTGCTGCCAGACTCTTTGGAATCCTGCGAATTCCATTTATTTATTTTTTTGCGCGCTTGTTGTTGGAGAGGATCCCAGCAAGTCACTTTAGCTTTGCTGGATTCAAGTTGGATCCCCCACTGGGTAATGAGGAACCATTGTTTGGATTGTTGCAACTTGCAATGACTGACAATTTTGCCCCACGAAACCAACGGACAACGAATAGAAGAAGTACCGATAAAAAGAAAATAGTTGTCCACCCACTTACGCGTAAGGGTTGATCCGCCGCCATGTTTTCAGGGTGGACATATTCATCTCCCCAGCGAGGATGCTATACTCCATCATCAAACGTGTGAACGCCAGCGCCACAATGGCTGATGCGATCTACCTCTGAGGTGGATGCCGCACCTCATGAAGTGCACAGAACATTGATTTATTTTATGGTTTATGCAAGGTTTTTATCGAGGGCGAATAGACTGACAGTCATTAGTAAGCAATACACATTGCTTTTTTCTTGACAAGATGCGACATTGTTTTTCCGTGGGCTGCGCCAGAATTCTTGACTTCTTCCATCTGCGGATACAAAAATGTCAATTTCACATGCAATAGGCATTACCGTATTCTGGCCAGTTTGTTTCCCATTGCTCCCATTGTTTCCAAGCGGCTGAACCAGACATTTCTATTCGCGCACACAGAGGACGCCTAATTAAATCACGACTTACGCAAGAGATCTTCCGGACATAATTACGCCTAATTAATTCATGACGTATGCAACGCGCAATAACTAAACCAAAACCGGTTCCAGCGCCGTTTGTTTCTGAGGGGCAGAACCAAAACTCCACGGACATAATTACGAGAACGCCTAACTATTTCATGACGTATGCAACACGCAATAACATTACCTAAACCGGTTGCAGCGCCGTTTGTTTCTGAGGGGCAGAACCAAAACTCCACGGTCATAATTCCGCCTAACTAATTCATGACGTATGCAACACGCAACAACATTACCTAAACCTGTTGCAGCGCCGTTTGTTTCTGAGGGGCAGAACCAAAACTCCACGGTCATAATTCCGCCTAACTAATTCATGACGTATGCAACACGCAATAACATTACCTAAACCGGTTGCAGCGCCGTTTGTTTCTGAGGGGCAGAACCAAAACTCCACGGTCATAATTCCGCCTAACTAATTCATGACGTATGCAACACGCAATACATTTTCTAAACCGGTTGCAGCGCCGTTTGTTTTTGAGGGTCAGAACCAAAACTCCACGGTCATAATTCCGCCTAACTAATACCTGACGTATGCAACACGCAATAACATTTTCTAAACCGGTTGCAGCGCTGTTTGTTTCTGAGGGGCAGAACCAAAACTCCGCGGACACAATTATGCCTAACTTATTCATAACGTATGCAACACGAAATAACATTATCTAAACCGGTTGCAGCGCCGTTTGTTTCTGAGGGGCAAAACCAAAACTCCGCGGACATAATTACGCCTAACTTATTCATGACGTACGCAACACGAAATAACATTACCTAAACATTCTTCGCATGCAATGTTCAGATCTAAACGCATCTCTCTTTAATTCGTTTATCAATTCTTCTCTGGAGGACAGATATTGTCGTAAATTTTGGAAATACTTAAGGTCCCTGAAGGAATGCAATGGAATACCGCCCCTAATTTCAGCCGATGGTAATCTGGTTTCTAGTCCTCGCGAAATTGCTGCTGTTTTAAATGACCACTTTGCAAGCGCAATCCCTGCTGCAAATCTACCTTCCTGTTTATCTGATTTGATTGATGCCAGTGACACTTGCGATGATTCCCTCTTGCCATGTATTAATCCTGCAGGTATTGCAAAGCTCATTGGGAAAATCAACCCTAATAAGGCGACGGGTCCAGACGGCCTCCCTGGTCGTTTGCTCAAGGAACTCTCCCCATCTCTGAACATAATTGAGTTCAGCTCCGACTGTCGGACAGAGCAGAGGCCTGTGCTGATTAAGACGCCCGTACACGTTTCGCTTCTGCCATTGTTAAGTATCGCCCAACTTCTCGTATCCGTTTTTGTTTGAATTTCGAAGCCACGATGAGAAAGCGTTCCAGTCCTGCCGCTGTCTATTGCTACGATGACTGTACGTTTGGTCGCCTTCATTGCAACGAAGGTGGCGACATGGTTCAGTGCAATTCTAAAACAAAGGACTGTCCCTCTTGGTTCCACATCAAGTGCACTGAACAACCGCTGGTCTCTGATTTTCCGTCGACTTGGATGTGCCGCCAGTGTCAATCCACTGCACCGCCACCTGTTTCAAACTTACCCACGGCCATATCACCTACCGAGACGCCCCAGATGCAGTTTACGCCTGTTGCGGAAATTTCACTTTCCGACAAGTTGGAAACCATATCCAGTGAACTGGTAAAGTTGCGATCCGAACTAGATGAAGTGAAGAGCGTTGTGATGGCGCACGTGGGCGTAAACGGCGGCCACATTCAGGAGTTGAGTGGTAGGCTTGACTCTCACGACAGCCAGTTGGTTTCTTTGACCGCTACTCTTGACGAAGTTCGCCAAAAAGTTTCAGCGAACGAGGCTGCAGTCAGTCCTGCAGACTTAACAGTATTGAAAGTGTCTGCTGAACCATCTTCCTCAAGTGATCGGACTTGCAGTTCGTCAAACTCATTTAAAACTGTCAATCCTGAACAAAATCACACAAAGCAAACCAACCAGCCTTTGCCTCTGATGGATCTGGTTCTTCCATCTTCCTTCTCTCCTTTTAAGTCACCAATTTACTACGGACCGATTGATGCTGAGCATCTTGTCGTTGGCGATTCGTTGACTCGCTCTTTGATTGGTGTCGCTGGCCTCAAGGACACTCTTTTACTGACTTTCCCTGGTGCTACTATCGCCGATATTGAGAAATTCTTCGCCCGATCTTCGTGCCTCCATGAAGGTGTTCAAAGTGTTACCCTGCACTGTGGGTCAAATGATGTTTCCAAGAGGCGCCGTCCGGTGGATATACTTGCCAGTTTCGATTCCCTCTACAAGACTGTCTGTTCGAGAGCCGTGAACGCTGCAGTTGGCTTTTCCGCAATCATTCTTCGCGCAGACGTCCCAGGCAAGGTGGTCTACGATGTCAACAGATCACTACAAAGACAGTGTTTGGAGTGGGGACAATTGTTTGTGGATGCAAATTGGAGATTTAATCGTAGATGGTGGTCGAAGGACGGCATACATCTAAGTCAGGTTGGGTCTTTTCAATTTGGCCGTGTCATCTCCTGGCTTTCTGGCAAACTCAGAGACAATATTAGACTGTTTAACACTTTGAATAATACCATGCATCATGAACCATTTGCAGAAAATTTTTCTGTTCGAAATTTTTTATCGCAATGTATTGCCAGCTTAAGATTTCGATCGGGCTTTCATTCTGCATCGAATATTTAATTCTAATTATGCAATTAATCCCGTTTCTCGGGTTATCGCATTTGCAATCGGCCGTTCGAAAAGTTTTTATTGCACGCATTTGCTGCTGCTATCCTCCTATTACTCATAACTGGTGTTTTTGTTTTTGTACTCGGAGCCGCCAGTGGCGTTCAACTTTTACTTTGTACAGGCTGACCCAAGCATGTGGCGATTGTTTTAACCAAATTTTCTCCTCCCTCCTCTTTCCTTTATTGGAATGGTCTTGGTGGTCCAATTCCAAACTGCGAACTTTCGGTCTTGTCCTTTTGAGAGCAGCAATTCAGAAATTACCTTCAAACCAATTACAATTTTCTAACAGGAGCGGGATGGCCAGTGTCGCGACCTCATTTTCGATGGTTGGGGCTGGGATGCCACCCAAATTCGCCACAACTTCTCAAAACTTTTTTCCCACGAACTTTAATAATTATTATGCTTCAGTCGATGCCCTCTTGAGGTTACATTCCCCACCTATCCCAACTGCGGTCACTGCTTGCCTTCCTGCTACTGCAGTGCAACCCAGCAGCAGGAGCGAGATGGCTGGCGGTGATCAGTCAGTTGCGATGGTTGGGGCAGGGATACCACCTTTGTTGGCCAATGTCACTGAACATTCCTTACCAGCTGCTACTGTTAATATGCCCGCATTTAATACCATTTCTGCACCTGCTTCAGTCGATGCCCTCCTGAGGTTACCTTCCCCACCCATCCTAACGGCGATCACTGCTTGCCATCCTGCTCCTGCAGTGCAATCCAGCAGCAGGAGTGAGATGGCTGGCGGTGATCAGTCAGTTGCGATGGTGGGGGCAGGGATACCACCTATGTTAGCAACAGTCACTGGACATTTCTTGCCATCTGCTACCGTTAATATGTCCGCATTTAATACCATTTCTACACCTGCTTCTGTCGATGCCCTCTTCAGGTTACCTTCCCCACCCATCCCAACTGCGATCACTGCTTGCCATCCTGCTCCTGCAGTGCAACCCAGCAGCAGGAGCGAGATGGCTGGCGGTGATCAGTCAGTTGCGATGGTGGGGGCAGGGATACCACCTATGTTAGCAACAGTCACTGGACATTTCTTGCCATCTGCTACCGTTAATATGTCCGCATTTAATACCATTTCTACACCTGCTTCTGTCGATGCCCTCTTCAGGTTACCTTCCCCACCCATCCCAACTGCGATCACTGCTTGCCATCCTGCTCCTGCAGTGCAACCCAGCAGCAGGAGCGAGATGACTGGCGGTGATCAGTCAGTTGCGATGGTGGGGGCAGGGATACCACCTACGTTAGCAACAGTCACTGGACATTTCTTGCCATCTGCTACCGTTAATATGTCCGCATTTAATACCATTTCTACACCTGTTTCAGTCGATGCCCTCTTCAGGTTACCTTCCCCACCCATCCCAACTGAGATCACTGCTTGCCATCCTGCTCCTGCAGTGCAACCCAGCAGCAGGAGCGAGATGGCTGGCGGTGATCAGTCAGTTGCGATGGTGGGGGCAGGGATACCACCTACGTTAGCAACAGTCACTGAACATTTCTTGCCATCTGCTACCGTTAATATGTCCGCATTTAATACCATTTCTACACCTGCTTCTGTCGATGCCCTCTTCAGGTTACCTTCCCCACCCATCCCAACTGCGATCACTGCTTGCCATCCTGCTCCTGCAGTGCAACCCAGCAGCAGGAGCGAGATGGCTGGCGGTGATCAGTCAGTTGCGATGGTGGGGGCAGGGACACCACCTACGTTAGCAACAGTCACTGAACATTTCTTGCCATCTGCTACCGTTAATATGTCCGCATTTAATACCATTTCTGCACCTGCTTCAGTCGATGCCCTCTTCAGGTACCTTCCCCACCCATCCCAACTGCGATCACTGCTTGCCATCCTGCTCCTGCAGTGCAATCCTGTAGCAGGAGCGGGTTGGCCGGCGGTGATCAGTCAGTTGCGATGGTGGGGGCAGGGACACCACCTACGTTAGCAACAGTCACTGAACATTTCTTGCCATCTGCTACCGTTAATATGTCCGCATTTAATACCATTTCTACACCTGTTTCAGTCGATGCCCTCTTCAGGTTACCTTCCCCACCCATCCCAACTGAGATCACTGCTTGCCATCCTGCTCCTGCAGTGCAACCCAGCAGCAGGAGCGAGATGGCTGGCGGTGATCAGTCAGTTGCGATGGTGGGGGCAGGGATGCCGCCTGTGTTAGCAACAGTCACTGAACATTTCTTGCCATCTGCTACCGTTAATATGTCCGCATTTAATACCATTTCTACACCTGCTTCTGTCGATGCCCTCTTCAGGTTACCTTCCCCACCCATCCCAACTGCGATCACTGCTTGCCATCCTGCTCCTGCAGTGCAACCCAGCAGCAGGAGCGAGATGGCTGGCGGTGATCAGTCAGTTGCGATGGTGGGGGCAGGGACACCACCTACGTTAGCAACAGTCACTGAACATTTCTTGCCATCTGCTACCGTTAATATGTCCGCATTTAATACCATTTCTGCACCTGCTTCAGTCGATGCCCTCTTCAGGGTACCTTCCCCACCCATCCCAACTGCGATCACTGCTTGCCATCCTGCTCCTGCAGTGCAATCCTGTAGCAGGAGCGGGTTGGCCGGCGGTGATCAGTCAGTTGCGATGGTGGGGACAGGGACACCACCTACGTTAGCAACAGTCACTGAACATTTCTTGCCATCTGCTACCGTTAATATGTCCGCATTTAATACCATTTCTACACCTGCTTCTGTCGATGCCCTCTTCAGGTTACCTTCCCCACCTATCCCAACTGCGATCACTGCTTGCCATCCTGCTCCTGCAGTGCAACCCAGCAGCAGGAGCTAGATGACTGGCGGTGATCAGTCAGTTGCGATGGTGGGGACAGGGACACCACCTACGTTAGCAACAGTCACTGGACATTTCTTGCCATCTGCTACCGTTAATATGTCCGCATTTAATACCATTTCTACACCTGTTTCAGTCGATGCCCTCTTCAGGTTACCTTCCCCACCCATCCCAACTGAGATCACTGCTTGCCATCCTGCTCCTGCAGTGCAACCCAGCAGCAGGAGCGAGATGGCTGGCGGTGATCAGTCAGTTGCGATGGTGGGGGCAGGGACTCCGCCTGTGTTAGCAACAGTCACTGAACATTTCTTGCCATCTGCTACCGTTAATATGTCCGCATTTAATACCATTTCTACACCTGCTTCTGTCGATGCCCTCTTCAGGTTACCTTCCCCACCCATCCCAACTGCGATCACTGCTTGCCATCCTGCTCCTGCAGTGCAACCCAGCAGCAGGAGCGAGATGGCTGGCGGTGATCAGTCAGTTGCGATGGTGGGGGCAGGGACACCACCTACGTTAGCAACAGTCACTGAACATTTCTTGCCATCTGCTACCGTTAATATGTCCGCATTTAATACCATTTCTGCACCTGCTTCAGTCGATGCCCTCTTCAGGGTACCTTCCCCACCCATCCCAACTGCGATCACTGCTTGCCATCCTGCTCCTGCAGTGCAATCCTGTAGCAGGAGCGGGTTGGCCGGCGGTGATCAGTCAGTTGCGATGGTGGGGGCAGGGACACCACCTACGTTAGCAACAGTCACTGAACATTTCTTGCCATCTGCTACCGTTAATATGTCCGCATTTAATACCATTTCTACACCTGCTTCTGTCGATGCCCTCTTCAGGTTACCTTCCCCACCCATCCCAACTGCGATCACTGCTTGCCATCCTGCTCCTGCAGTGCAATCCTGCAGCAGGAGGGGGATGGCCGGCGGTGATCAGTCAGTTGCGATGGTGGGGGCAGGGATACCACCTACGTTAACCACAGTCACTCAACACTTTTTGCCAGCTGCTACTGTTAATATTTCAATTTCAGCTTCCTTAGGCCATACCCTCACGGTTGAGTCTCATACCCCTGACAAGATCCATAACTGATTGATGCGGGGCCCACACAATCTTGGTTTTAATTGCACTCAGAATAACAATGCTACAACGTTAGGTCCATCTCCGATAACATCAAGTCAGCCTGTTAGGTTCCTGCTTTTAAATGCAAGATCCATTCTGCCATTGGAAAAAAGAGCTGAATTATTAGAGTTTGTTCAATCCAATTTCTTA
>JASGXE010017219.1:0-10123 GCA_030068105.1 Sinentomon sp. SZTP_YWyxl
GTGCTCGCTGAGTCGTCAGCAAATTTACGCCTTTTTTGACTTTTCGGATCACTCACGGACTTGTGGTCAGTCCACGCGTCAGTCAAGTTTAGTCTTTTTTCCATGAAAGAAGTCAAAAAGCATTGCTGCAAATGACTGAAAAACGTGGAGAAGATCACATTTTGAATGCGGTTGGCTTGGGAAACCTTTGGCTGAAGCAATTCACGCCACACTTTGTTTGCCAAATGCATGAGAAACAGACGAATGATTAATCGCGATTGTGCAATTGCATAAATTGTTTGTTGTTTTACCAATTGCTAATGAACAGCCTGCAAGGCACGCAGCCCTTTGTTGCCATTGCAAACATTTGACAAAAAGTAAGGGCAACCTTCTTGCTGTTGGAAATCATTCACATACGCAGATTTACGTATGTAGAAACAGGTTGGTGCAGGGGACCAACGGAAAATCCGCCCACTGAGATTCTGAGCAACCCTACCGACGGGTGTTGAGCTGACGTTCAAGGACTGATAAATCCAGCAAGCGTCAGGCAATATCCACGACTGGGAGTGCTGAAAAGGAGCCCATCTGGCTCCTTTTCCAGAGGCGGTCCTGCCTTTGTGTCTCTCTGCGGGCTTGGACGGGCAGCATTCAGCCTGGAACCGCCGCATGGAGACCCTTGTTTGGATGTTTTGGGTTGCCCTTAAAAGGGCAGTTGGTTGTGGGGTGATTTGTAATTTGTGGTTTTTAATTGCTGCTACCATCTGGTGGGCTCGCCGCCCGAGACAGGACATTCCGACCACTTCCATTTCTTCGTGACCAAACCATTTCCATCGGAAAGAGCCAACTTCACACACGTGCATCACTCGTGTGTTTGCAGTCAAGCGGCAAAATCTGCAACAATAAACGAAACAGCTCTGACTGTCGGTGTTGAAAACAAGAGGCCAACACAAATTTTGCCAACGCAAGCTCTGTCGCACACTGACTCCGTGGCGATGTTTTCTGTTGTCGTTTTCCAAACTTTCCATTCACTATTCAGGTGCTGAAATGCGCCAGGCGCGGCGACTTCGGATTTCTCAAAATGAATTGATAATTGCAACGCTTATTGAGCCAAATGTTTAATGATTAACTTATTTCAATGCATTTCTGACGGATTTTTATGTGTTTTGCACAAATTTTGATGAATTTCTTGTTGCACATTTTATTGTGTATTTCTGGCATTTCTGCACATTTTACGTTAAGACCTTTTGATTATTGTGGACAAATTTCCTGGCAATTGCCACTTGAAACAGGGTGATCAAAAGTGAATGCACTCGTGCAAATTCATTGCAAATTCATCGGAGAGGTGATGTTTATGTTTTTGTCGTAAACTTTGACGACACCCTGTTCGCAGATTCGTTAAGTTCGCAGTGTAACGAAAACTCTGTGAAGGCTCTCACAATTTTACTTGGGCAAAAATCGCCTTAAACGCGAAGGCTGAATCGTTTATAGGGCTTTTAGGTGTTGTCCTGAATTCACCTGAAATTTGTAAAGTATGCGGACTTTTTCTCTGTAGCAAAATAGAAATTGCCGTGAAACTAGTGTTACAAAAGTCAGCAACCTTGAAAAAACATTTCTGTTTCTTTCGGGCATCTGGGCTGCATTTCGTCCAAGGAAAAACTCGGAATGACGTCAATAGCAACGTGTAATTAATTTAGCAACCCAGCACGATGTCAACTGCATGCCGCACAGGCATTAACACTCTCTGTTATTCTTCGATCATTGTCGAAATTGCAAAGTCTTGGCCAGCTCAGGGGCAATCTATAATTCGGAGTTTGCTCATGGTTCCATCGCACTGCGTTAATCTCGCCCTCTACAAGCCCATTTTAAGTTGTTCCTGATGTGTTTTTCCCGTCTGTCCATCGATTTTGAATTTTGTTTCCCATCTTGCGTTTGTTTGTCATTCATGTTTTGACCATTGCTCAGCAATCCTTCTCCTTTTCCATTGTTATTTCCAGTGGGTAATAACAACGTTTGATTTACACAGCAATGGCTGCTTAAACACATTTTTACCATTGCATTGCAAATGGAAACCATCAGTCTATCATCTCCCATTATTACCACTACAAGTACGTGTTTATAATATTGTTCACAGGAAACTGAAATTGACTCTAAAAATTTTCAACAGACCGAAGTATCTTTTTGCCTCTTGCTTTGATGTTCGATTTCTCAACAGACATTCTTCTCTCGGATAATCCATATTCCACGAGACTTGACAAAAATAAAGTTTAAAACACATGGAAAAGAGGCCCAATAAAAATGTCCTTGGCCTTCAAAACGAGAAGAATCATGGTAATCGCAAGGTGAATTGAAGCGTCCTCAGGGCTCCGTGAATTGAAAAAATATGCCAGGTTGGCACTCATATTGTACGAAATCTGCTCCTTGCGAAACCGGCCATTTCGCCCTGAAGGAACCACAAGATTTTTCAGACGTCAACAAAGTTGTGGTCGTTTGCGTTCGCTACATTCTGTTGGTGGCTTGAACAACGTCAGCACAACGCAGCCATTGTCATAAAGCTCCATGATGTGGAGGACCAAAACTGTATCCAGTACCCAGGGATGGTTGTGAGGGGTCACAAGGGCAGAGCCTCTGACGGGGTCTGGCGGTGGAGCCCCACTGAAGCTAAAGATATTTTGAAATCTGATGTTCATTTTGAGCGTATTATACGTATTCGTGTTCTTGAGGTCTGCGCTAGCTGAAATCTTGATTTCTGCGGCCTCTATTTTATACTCGTACTTGCCTATCCTGCCGGTTATTATTTCTACCCATTCAGTATTGCTTGCGTGTTTGGGTTATGGTCCTTAATATTGTAGTTGTTCTTCCCTCTACCGTTTCTCACACTTGCTATTTTGTCTTGGATAAAATGCTTGATCTCGGACGTTTCTTGATTTTGAAATTCTTCTTTCGGTGAATCCATAATCCATATGCGATTACGAAAGAAATAACGTTTAAAACGCATGGAAAATAGGCCCAATAAAATGTCCGATTCTCCCTGAACCTATATCTGATGGGTATAGGTGAAACGTTTTTGCAAAGTACTGTACCTACGCACGGTGAGAACAGTACTTTGCAAAAACGTTTCGTCACAAGACGGCAACAATTTCGACAGCCAACCAAGGGGCCAAAACTGACCATGTGCAGTGTCGCCAGAGTTGCATTCTTTCCCACAGACAATCATTTTTACTTGTCAAGTAAAACCATCAGTCCGACTGATCAGTTAAAACCAACGAGGTACAAAAACAGAGGGCTGATCGTCTGTGGGGGCCTTAAAAGGCCCCCACAGACGATCATGTTTACTTGTCAAGTAAAACCGATGGTCCGACTGATCAGTTAAAACGGATCGTTTGTGGAGATATCAGTCCGCTTTTTCATCAAGAAAAGATGCCACTCACACGATCCCTTTTAACTGATCAGTCGGACTGATGGTTTTACTTGACAAGTAAAAATGATCGTCTGTGGGGGCCTTTAGACACACTGTCAAATGGATCAACAATGTCTTGGCACGCATCTCCGCAGAAATAAAGGTTTCCCTTATTTGACCTTGGTTGTCATGTGGCACTTTTATCACATTCCGTTTATGGAGGTTGCAAGTAAATTATTTTGTGCCGTTTTACTGTTGTATCGTTTGAGGATTACTTAGAGAGTTTTCTTTTGCACCACGAAGTTTCTGAACACCCCTTCTGACCTCCTAACCTTCTGCCACCGTCCCAGGAATAATGATATGTGGATGTGCCCTGAACTTCACTGATATGTCTTCACGATGGCGGAAATTAAGTTTTTAAGCGGAACTCACTTAGCCGTATTCTTCCCTCGATGGTCGATGTGTCATAAGAGAAGAGGAGGTTGGGTGGGGTTGGGGAGAAAGATCTTCTCTTATGCTGCTAATGAGAGTATCCACTTTCGGAAACTAAACTCTCTCATTCTATGTTGAAATATTGTTCTGTGACTATGTGAGTTCGGCGATTGAAAGCCTGTCGCCAATGGACGCAAGTGTCGCGTTCTGACGTCAGACGTATAAGGATGGCAACAAGATTTGAAACATCATTCGGCCACAAAGGAAAATTGAGAGAGAGCGCAGTGTTTTAGATCCGTTCTCAGTGTTTGATAGACAACGGTTAACGCGCAACGTATTTGATGAATCAAGGCAAATCGGGGCAATTTGCACGATCTGGCACGTAAACAAGTGGAGAGAAAGGAAATTAAGCTAACCCAGCATAAGCTGCCCACCCTGCTTTACCTGTCATAACCTATTTTCCAAGTTAAAGAAGGAAAAGAAAGCTAAACTAAGCCATGCATAATTTTAGGCGCATTCAATATTTTTCATGAACTGATGTCTTGTTTTCTGTCCCTGGGGAGATTTCATTGAGGTATAATTTATGACACGGCACGAATGACGAACCGAACTCACTTTTTTCTGTAGCGGTGAGGCAGGTACACAACAATTTATGCCGCAGCACAAATTACACCTCTATGTAATCTCCCCACGGTGAGGGGTTAAAATGAGGTCGCTGAAAGTTCGATTTCAAGACACAGTGATGTGAGGATGGGACACACTAATTCTAGCTGTTGTCTGCAGGCAAGTTTTTTGAACTGGGTAGGTATCACAAATTATTGTCAGTCGTGAAAAAGGCTGCATTCCGAGGGACGTGTCCCAAAGCTGAGCGGATGGTTGATGTCACAGCATCGAATTCAAGTTTTCAATGTTTGCTCAAATGTGTTAAGTCCACAAAACTTTCAGTTGCAGCAACTGATTGCCACCTTTATATTTCTCACAGGACAACTGATAAGGAAGACACTCAACTGGATAAAAGAAAATTCGTCCCCACCTTTCTCATAAAGGGCGCGCAGATCGAAGTGCGCTCAATTCATTTTCCTTTTCCATTGTTGCGAAAGATGCATATAAATCTATTGAATTGGCTGTGCTGCAATGTGGGGAACATGGCTGACGGACACTGCATCATTTGGCCTGCCACACGGGCATCTTGCAATCAGAGTCAGAGTATTGTTTGACATGAGTTGCATATGGCCATCTTTTGCGCAACATCGTGGCTAATATTTTCCTTCTCCGCATGTTTAAAGGCAGATTTTCGCAGTGGTGATAGCAATTTTCCATTCCAGATATGCAACAAAGCTCCTCTAAACGTGTTAAAGGTTAGGTAAGGATAGGTCGGGTTTGGTGGTCAGGTTGGTGCTCTCGTTTCCACTTTTTGGCGACGCGCAAGATGTCGCCGCCACTGCAAAAAGATGGTTCCCATGCATGATCCAAGGCAATCGAAGATCAAAGGCGATATGTTGCAGGGAAATTTGCTTGTTTCCTCAAAAGTAAGTAGTTGGTGTCACAGGACGCTGACTTTCTGACGCTACGTTTCATAGTTCCAGTAGTTTTCTTTTGTGCCAAACATTGTGAGACACAATACCATCAAACGAACAACGAACTCTGCAAGGACAGCGACAACGCAGTTCCTCTGGCGGCTGGAGGCCGAAACAGCTGGAAAGCCCGAGTAACTGGAAACGCAGCTCCGAAAGTGCGGCGAAGCCCCTCCAGCATGCAATATTTCTCATTCTCTTGTGAATTTCTATTGGATCAAGTGCACGTAGTTCTTCGCCTGAAGAAATGATGATTTGTCATCATTTGCAATGTGAGATGCTCTCTTGTTATCACCATCACGATTCTCGAAGCGATTTTTTGAGAAATCGCAGTTTTTGAAAACAGCCCTTATTCGCTGGAACGTTGTGCCAAAATGCAGGAGCCGCCAAAATTCGTCGAACATCGGGGAAACTTCAAAGGTCTGTCGAAGACAGGTGCCATCCAATTTCAACAGAGCTTGATTCAGTTACACGCTTTAAACGAGTGTAATGATGTTTTGCGGCGCATGTTACACGTACGAGAATTGATTCTAAATGGCGCCTGAGTTAGTCATGAACTTCTACTTCTTGGGACGAAGAATTTTGGCGTGGGTGCAGAGAACATTCCTGTAGGAACCTGCTCTGCCCAAAAGTTGTTGCTCTTCATGCGATTCCTCTTGGTGAGCAGTTTTGTTTCTTGGATCCCGCTACCATAATTTTATACTTAACTCAAAACACCCACACGGCCCGTCGCCTGGGACATAATAAAATAGACACCCAGCGTAAATTTAGCTTTTATATACGTAGTTGGGCGTTATTGCGTTCGACTAAACGCAGTTTTTTAATTTTAACTGAAATGGCAGTCACATTGCGGTAGCTGACTTCATTCTCTCGCCTTTTATACCTATGGGTAGGTGGGTATTCACCTATATATGGTTTCTTTTTTCAATAAGGGAACAGATTGCCGCTGCAACCACCATGGTACGTAGACTGTTGATTTGGGGGAGGCTGTAAAAGCTTAAAACTAACGGACAAGCCACCCTGGAACCATTTATCAAATTTCTGCACGTGTCATTTTTTCCATATTTTTTGAGGTTTCGAAGCCAAATTCCGATCGTTAGATTCAGTCGCACGTGACAATGAAAAATATGTTTCCAGGACCAATCTGTTCCTGTGCTCATGACCAGTCCAAACGACAAATACAATGCCCTGATTTCATGCGAGTTGGGAGTCACGAATTTGTGGGAGTTGAAAATTGGTGCAGTTGATCCACATGCACTGGGTTAATCCACCCATACACTTCCAGCTAAAAGTTTCCATTTCGGAGCTCGGTTTTTACTCGGGGGCCATTTTGAATCCATGTCGTCGTGCGTTGCGAAACACATGCTAGTCCTGTAGGGCTTGAACTGGCGCAAACTCCATATTGTTTTTGATGGGCCCCCGAGTTTGCGGAGCTAATGGAATTTCACCTGTGCGCGATAATGTTTAGATGAGGCTGTTTTTAGGAATTAATTTGCGACGCTTTCTTTCGCAGTTTCAAAGCGCCCGACCGATTCCCAAACAGGCACCCCCCCCCACATTAACGAACTCGCATCCAGGAAGTGTTTCGAATGAAAAAAATCATTACAGCGTTGAGGAACCCTGAAAGGGTCCTTTGGTTGAAGGAAGCCGAAACGGATCCAGAAATAAATTTTTCTTCAATTTCTGTAACCCAATCTTCTAAAGCTTAAATTTTATTCGCCTTTAAATACGAATGAGATATCACAACCTGTTGAAGCCCCCTGCAATGAGAATGGATGGCCCTGTTTGATGATACCCTTTGCCGAGTCCTCGGGACCTCTTTTGCAAGGTCACCTCAGGGAACTCTCAGAAAGCGGCAGCGTATTAGCCGTGGAATATTTGGAATGCTCATGAGAGCATATTATTTTTGATCGGCGAGAATTCTCGGATTGAAAACGGGGAAACCACCGATGAGTTCATTTCTCTCGATTTTCAGTTGCGGTTCGACTCCAGTTCGCTTTGTGAAATTCATTCCTTTGCTCAGGCTCAGAGCTCAGAGTTTAGGCACCAAATGAAGGAATAAAGGTCATGCGAGGGCAACGTCGGCCGATGCGGAGACGAAGTGGATATTTTGAACGAAGAAACTGTTTGTTCCCTTGGAAGAATTGTATTTCAGTCAACGTGCAAATTCGAACAGAAAGCGAGAATGCTCCAATTCTCAAACTCTCAAGCCGCAAGTTTATTTTGGAGTCGTATCATTGGGGAAAAGATCCGGTTTTAATTAATCCGCCCGCAGTCGGCCTGGAAAAGCGGCCCTCCCGCGATCGACCAATAACTCATTTATTTCTATTCACACTGAATTTTTTTCGCAGCAACGTAACTTTTGTCGGACACAACCAAGATCCCAAAGAAAGGCAAACGATTTGAGTCCTTATGGTCCAAGGAGGTCTTGAAACTCTTTTATACCGGAGTCAGGATGGCCTGAATTCCATGCCAAGTTCGTGATTTTTCAACCAACGAGGTAACACATACCAAAAGGTCAACATGCCGATTGCCGAATTGAGGCATGCAGGAGGCACATGCATCTTATAAATCGATGCGAGTTGGAATGCATTGCAAATGAAATGACATCGAAGTTGCAGCTGAATTGAGCAGGGCAGTCATGTGTCTTGCGCAGAAAAGTTCCAAATTTATGGCCGAGCAAACCACCTTGCACATTTTGGCAGGTTAAAAGAAAAGAATAACCAGCAAATAAAAGCTAACCCCCTTGCTTTCACGGCCAAATGTTCGTTGTCAACCAATTGCTTGGTGTCCGCTTATTGCTGTTGTCCATCAACTGTTTGTTATTCGCCTAAAGAGTCCCCGCAGTTCGCTTTTCCACATGCAGATGCTGAATGTACGAAAAGCACAATCCGTCGGCATTCCAAATTGAAAATTCGTTTGTTTAAAAAAAGTTTGAAACGCGGAGAAAAGAAATTCGCTTTCTCCTTTTTCCGCTTCTTACGGCACGACAAAAAATATGTTTGATAAATTTCCCAAGACTGCACCTTCCGATTTTTTTCTTTGCGACGACTGCGATTTCTCGCCTCTCGAATGAAAATTCCACCGGGGTTCGCCTGTTTCACATGTTTTAAGCATTCTTTCAAAACTCCTTAATCGTTTCCATCCTGCAGCCTTACACTCATCAGCGTATACAGGAGGTGAGGGAAAGGGTCGTGGGCCCCTGCGACACAAAGGTACAAAAGGTACTGTCGTGTTCGTTTTTTTTTTATATTCTATGATGTAAAAGAACAAAATTCGAATATTTCAAGGTCTCTGTGTCAGTTAACGCGGGGATAACAGTCACCGCGCAGGGGCCGGCGACGAAGCTCTTGCGGTGAACAATGTTTTGGTTTCTTGTGCCACCGCCATACAGTGCGCGATTTGCAGGGGGTACGTTGGGGAAAACTCCCTCCAGTTGAAGAATATTTCAAACGAAATGAAGTATAGGGACCTTAAAATGTGGGTGCTCCCAAATTTTGGACATAATTTGGGTATTTTCCCCAAAAGTAGATGTTTATCCCAATTTACCTTTCCACAAATTGAGCACGGGCCACCCCCTCTAATCATCAGATAGAGTAGCCTCTGTTTGCATACCCTAAGCGGGTGAAGGAATCTCTTTTCGACGAAGTTTCTTTCCACTTTTTCCTTCTTAGCCTAAGTGGTTTCATACATCACGCATGGATCATTAAATTTAATCGAACTAATCACCGTTTGACGGTACAGGGTGAAACGGATTCTCTGAGGCTTTTGAAAACATTTCGGTGGGGTGATCCTTAGAAGGGTTTTTCTCAAGCCAAAACGGAATTTGGTGGTCGGGATATCAGTGATACCTCTAGGCCGGGGAGATCTCCGATGCTTGTTTCAAAACCACCGGAGATAGTTGAGGATATTTTCGATCCCTTCCCCCCGAAAATGTGGATATCCGCAACTTTCACCGGTGGTTTTAAGAAAAGCATCGGAGATCTCTCCGGCCCTAATGATTGAGATGACGCCTGGTCATTCCCAGGTATACCTGCGGCTGTGGGAAGAACTGAAAGCCTTTTCAAAGGAAATAAATTCCTTTGAAAAGGCAAACTCTTCCGAAGAGTTTGTCTTTTCAAAGGAATTTATTTTCTCGCAATGCCGTCAATGACCCTGCAAACAAGCTTTTTCCTGATGAGACATGGGATGGGGGTCTATTTCGATTAACTGAAAGCTTTAGAGGGCATTCGTAATCAACGATGGGCTTTGAATGCATGGGTGCAAGAATATTGCCATCAGAAAATCATCTTTGCGCAGGATGATCAGAATATCCGTTCCAGCAAGCACAGGGGACAATGATCATTGGTCGCTCCTTCTTGGAGAGAAATGGAGGTTCCCTCAAGAGGTAAAAAAGCAACTGGATAAGTGAAGCTAATTTTGATCTTCAAATTGATTTTCCTCCCGATGGTGGGGGAATCCATTTAATAAATCTTACCGATTGATGCTCCGTGCTCGCTGAGTCGTCAGCAAATTTACGCCTTTTTTGACTTTTCGGATCACTCACGGACTTGTGGTCAGTCCACGCGTCAGTCAAGTTTAGTCTTTTTTCCATGAAAGAAGTCAAAAAGCATTGCTGCAAATGACTGAAAAACGTGGAGAAGATCACATTTTGAATGCGGTTGGCTTGGGAAACCTTTGGCTGAAGCAATTCACGCCACACTTTGTTTGCCAAATGCATGAGAAACAGACGAATGATTAA
>JASGXE010017220.1:0-16342 GCA_030068105.1 Sinentomon sp. SZTP_YWyxl
CTTAAACCTCACCCCCGCGATGGAATAAAGTTGAAGTATCAAATCGACTGAAAATCGATGTTTTCTGCCTCGACACAAATTATTTCGGAGAGGATCTCTCCGGTTTAAGTAGTTCCGGACTAACTTTATGTTGCGGCAGAAATCCATGCTCCGATATAAATTTATGCCGTTACCTCGACTTATTCCGAAGAGGATCTCTCCGGTTTAGCTTATTATTTAATTTCTGCCGCAACAAATCGCTATACCTGAACATCTTCTCTCCACCGTCAGAAATTCTGAACCTTTCACGATAGTTAAATTGTGTCTTGACGCCACGATCCGTTTCACACACACTGGAAGAAGATACCTGATTTAAGGCCATTATAGGATCGATATCATGATTTACTGACGATGTTTCGACCCCTGGGCTGGGGTCTTTTTCAAGTCTGATGACACGACATGATCGCTGCAGCTGGTGTTGTGCGACTGCTGACCCATTCCCAAACTGCACCAGTCGCACAACACCAGCGGCAGCGATCATATCGTGTCATCAGACTTGAAAAAGCCCCTGCCCACGGGTCGAAACGTCATCAGTAAATTATGATATCGGTCCAAAAATGGCCTTAACTCTGGTAACTAGTACCTACGTACAGTGTTTAGATTGTTGGAAGAAAGAAAGTTTTTCAAGTGCCGACAGTAACCAGACTTAAAAATGCATCTGCATGATGAGTTCACCACAATTTTAATGACTCATATCATTTGCTGCACTTCTGCCACTGTACTGGACGGCTCATGAAATGATCCATCCACACTGTCACGTGCTGACTCATCAAATCAAGATGTCAGTCAAGGAGGCATAGGAAAATTTGGCATGCCTTAACCTTGTTATTCTTTTTTAGAATTTTAGCCGTTTTACAAGATTCACTTATTGTTTGCAATGATGTCATTGACCTAGATGCGCTGGTTCCACTTTGGAACATACCAAGGTACTCTGTGGCCCATCATTGTTGACAACATTCAGCCAGGCATCGTGGTCGAGCACACCGCAAGAGTAGCTTTGAAACGCATCTTGCACCAATATTTTGAACGTAAAGTGATTTAGTTACTTGCACAGCTCCGACCAATGTTTATGTTCAAAGTGGGACCAGCACATTGACTGAGCCAATGACATCGTTGCTCAAAATAAATGAATTTTATATCATGGTGAAGCAGTGGCGGCTCGTGAGCTTTTTTCTGGGTGAGGCTGGTCACTTCCAATGGAAAACAATGGCAAAATAGGCCATATGTATGAAGTCAACAATTCAGAGGGCAGCCAGGCAAATAAACCTATGTGCGAGGTGAAGTGAAGTGGCCATGATTTGGCTCTAAAGAAAAATGTTTCAAACTCCCAAAAAAAAAAATCAATTATCAGGAAAACGAAATCCTTGCAGCTCATCCCAGAAACTATTATTATTTTTGGTATCAAAACATTCCTCTCTGCAGTGCACTGCATCAGCACATCCTCATGGAGGCCAATTGAAGCAACACACGCAAAGGTCAAACGTTCTGAAGTTATTGCAATATTCTCTTTTTTTTCTGCCGGGTGAAGGTCCAGCTGACGCGTCTCAAAGAATACCTACTCGTATCATCCATTCACACCACATTTTTTATGATGTCCTTGGAGATTTTCCATCCAACGCATGTTCCAGCCGAGCTTTTGAAATTCTGAGCATTAAACACACACAAAAATGTCCCTTGCGAATGGGATCAGTACTAATAGGCGTTTAGCAACTGCCATTTAAGTGTTGCAGGTGGGGTCTCTCGGCCAAAATGGCAAAAAAGAAGCCAAATTTTTTTTGAATGATCGCACCTCGAATTTACCTGTGATTGCCTTCTCGAATTCTCACCGCACAAATTTTTTCCTGCGAAATTTTGCAGCATGCTTCGGAATTTCGATTTTCAAACATTTTTTACCGTTTTTAAGGTGGGGCAATCTGCAAACAACCACAAATATGTTTAATTCATGCTCCAAAGAAAAGTCCGTGATGGCGTACTCTCATCTGGTGTCATACACTGAATTTTTGAATGAAATTGAATTTTTGTTGTGCTGTTTTTTCTGTTTGTGATAAACTGAAATTAAAACAAACAGAAAAAAAACCGATGAAGAATTTTTCCACTTTTTCCCCATCAAGCTCATTTTCCCCACGTAATTGCGCGCATGTCAAACAAAATTTTGAAATTGCTTCCCAATCAAGAAACCTTTGTTTTTCCTGAGTCTTCAAAGCCTACTAAATTTTTCCAAAATCGATGTGAACCTTTTGAGAAACAGCGAAAAACAATTGTTTCGTAAAGTCAAAGGAACGGGATTTTTATCCGCAAATATCAAGGCGTTGACCCAGTTTTGCCACACTCAAAGAGTCCAGAGACCTAAGTTTCAATCAACTGAATTCGGAAGAAAATTGCGTATGACGTAGGACTAGGTTGGGAAATCCGGTGTGTTTGACAAATTCGCGGCCAGCGTCGATCCAGCCGCACCTGTGTGATTTGATTGCACAAATGGAATCGTGCCGCGAAGCAGGGTTTTGGCAGTAGGTACAGGTTCTTTCTCGAAAAGTATGACACAATAATGGAGCGCATGTAAATGAATCAAGCGATGGAAGACTTGCAAAATTTCCTCGTTTTGTGACGAAAAAGAAGATATACCTATTTGAATGCTGTTCGACACAAAAACACAATTATGAAGAACTCCTCCTTGAATTCAGTTGTTTCACTTCCAAAATGAGCAGTGAGGCTCAGCCTCACTTGCCTCACCTGACGAGCCGCCGCTGTTGTGAAGGAAGCAATCCAATGAAAAAAAAAACAAACAACAAATGAATACAAAATATAGAACAGAAAACTGATTTGAAAGATAACTGCTGACAACTTTAGTTTGTCGTTCTGTGCTCTTCCACCTGAACCACCGGAGCTGTTTTTTGCACCGGAGCCACCCGAATGGGCTCCAGTGACCACTGCAGTTCAGGTGGGAAAACCGGTTCGAATGGCTCCGGTGGTGCATCATACTCCAGTGGCTATTCGCGCTTCGGGTGGTTTCCGAGTAGAAACAGCTCCAGTGGTGCGGGTGGCTCCGGTGATTCGGATGGTTGGGCGGTGCTGTAACATGTCAGCCACCAGAGCCGATTTTACCACTGGCACCATCCAAACTGCTCTACCACCCAAACTACCGGAGGCGTTTTTACTACCAAAGCCACCCTAGAGGGCTCCGGTGACAGGTACTACAGTTCGGGTGGGAAACCCGTACAAGTGGCTCCAGTGATACACCATGCTCCGGTGGATTTGCAGTTTGGGTGGTTCCAGTAGGTGAAACGGCTCAGGTGGTGCAGGTGGCTCTTGCTGTTCAGGTAGTAGGGTGATATACAGTATGAGCGATCTTATCGGTGAACATAGCCGAGCATATCAGACTTGATTCGTTTTGATTTTGCATGCTTTTTCACTTTTTCCGCAATCCGGGTCAATGGCACGAACACAGTGGAATTTATGAGTAGTCGAAAACGTACATGGTGCAACAAAACTTGAAATCACATTGTGATTGTGTTTCGCCGAGCTCTTCCCATTCGATGAAAAATTCGCTGCAATGCTTGATATGCAACGCCAAAGGACCGAACAAGAGCATTGAAAAGAAATGCGATGTTACAATGGAAGGAATGAACGCTAGTTGCAAAAATCGCTTTAAATTATGTGGATTTAGTGATCAACCATTTTTCGTTTGGAGTTCGAAACGTCTACAAGTAATTTCAGTGAGTCATTTTCACTGTGACTGGGCCAAGAAGACATAAACATGCAAATTACGAGACGATCAAAAATGAAGAACCTGAAACGCTCCAAAATTTTGCCCTGAGATCGAAACCTGGCGAACCGACCTATCATGGGACCCCCGCTAACCTGGCGTTAATTCCGACCCAAGTTTCAATGTGATCCGACCCCTTCTTTGCCCCATGGAAGGCTCCAAAAGATCAATTTTCGGACAATGGCCGTATAGCACCAACCTCACTCATTGCGACCCAGAATTCAGTGACCATGAATGCCAAAAAAGCTCCACAAAATATGATACAGATTTTTTTGACAAAAACAACTGCTGTTGTCAATGTGTTTGAACTTCTGCATCCATGCATTGTCTGGCCGCGAAAGGGCAATTTCTCGCAAGATCACCAGGAATAAAAAACAACGCAAAATTTCAGTCTTTGGGAATAAAAAAGGCAGGAAACCGTTTTTCAGGTTCAGAATTTGTTTTGGACCATTTCCAGGCAGCGAGGCAAGAGGCGCTCGAAAGTCATCCATGCAGCACACTGTTTTTGATTCAGAACCATTGACTGACACCCAACAACAAGAATTTCGCCCATCATTTCAACTCCTTTTCTTTGTCTTGCCAGTGAGTAAGCTTTCGGGATGTGCCAATGAAAAGCAACAAATTGTGTTGTTCAGCAAAATCACTCGATCGCAACGGCCTATTTCATTACGTTCAAGTGGGGCGCCCAGCCCTTTTCACTTTCCAGAGCTCACTTGAGACAATTTCGGCTCGAGCAAAACCCAGAATGCCAACTCCAACCTTTCCAAAACATAACAAACTATCCTAACTTGCCCGACACTGGCGGAATTTCGCTGATGAGATCAAGAATGTTATTCCTCCATCGTCCACATGTTTTCAGGTATTCCGAAGTCATTCCTTCTTCGTTCATGTTGAGTGAGAGTCATCGGGGGTCAACAGGTCTTTTTCTTGTTGCACCAGGAAGAATAAATTCTCTTAAACTTGGAGATAATCAAGAGAGCCGAATGGCCGTTTTTTTTGGCCAGGGCAGTGAGTCAATTTTGGCCAAGGAAGACTTTTTGGACGTTTTGGTCAGGGCCGAGGAGGACCCTAGGTTTGGCCGTTCCCTGCAAAGGTCTGAACCTCCAAGGAGGTGCGCTGCATGTGCAGCGCGCGAAGGCAAGCTCCAGCGTAGGTCCCTTCACAAACATGCTGCGATAGCGCCAACAGGTTTTCCTTTTTGACAAACTTCCGGTACTCCAACTCTCGAGTTATCGAGCACCCAGCACTCTCTTTCAAAAGCAATTTTTTTCTTTTATGATTATTTGTCGATATTTTTTAAAAACAAACAATAGGTATCGTAGAAGAAAAGGCGGCAGATTCGCCTTTTCGCGTAATCCCTGCGGCGATGACCTGTGTCGCCCATGTTCGGAGATAATAGCGCTTATACTGTATTGTAAACTGTTACCCGAACTTTTCTTCAGAAGTTCACACTGCAACTCGCCAAGAAGTTTGGATTGTAAAGCCACGTTAGAATGGTCAGATTTTTTGCATCAGACTTTTTTAGTTTGTCATGTAAAAACAGATTTGCAGTTGCAACAATGGACAACGCTACAAACTTTTCCCAGTATTGCAAGTGACGATCGGTTTTTGACAATACGGTCTAAAACAGTATTTCTTGGTGCACCGCAGCACACTGGTGTGCACCATGGAACAAATTGCACTCGCCATGAGTGCTTGAAATTTTTGCCTACAGGACCACACATGTTACCAAAATTGCACCAAATTTATCCTGAATGTAACTTTGTTTTGCAGGTGCACCGCCTGTGATAAAAAAGAGAGCGGCTTCACATCACTCGAAGCATTTATGTTTATGTACTAATCGGCGCATTTATGTACTTTCTTCCGGACGTAGCTTAAGCACGTGAACAGTGTTCGAAATGCAGTAAGAAAAGGGCAGGAACACTGAAGCAATAATGTGGAAGTAACACTTCTTTATCCCTGGCCACCACCGCCTCTTCCTAATGATGTTTTCAAAGTTTTTATTGGTGATTATGAAAAAAATCGTTGATCCTTGGCCAGTTACCATCAAGATGGGAAAATGCATGTGTGAAACCGATTACAGACAAAGGCGAGCTAAAACGTTAATTCATTCAGGCATTAGCCTAACTAACACTTGCCCCTGTAGCAAGGTCATGGAACACATTTTGGCTGCTTGTCTCAAATCGGTTAGTTTCATTCAACCATACCAGCATGGTTTTCATGCCGGTTTTTCAGTGTGACACAACTTGTGAACTTCACCCATCATGTTTCAAATGAGATAGACTCTTCAGGCCTATTGAACGCAGTTTTCATTGATTTCGAAAAAAAAACTTTTGACATCAACCCCCACAAGGCACTTTTTGAAAAACTGAAAATGTGTAACCTCTGCCTTTGAGTCTTTAATTGGATGGCCAGCATCTGTAACTGATCAACATTCAAAACTTAGAGCTCAAGTCCAGCCAGGACGGTTAAGTCTTCCGGAAGAACTGTCTCCAATGCAAAAAGCCCAAAAGCCTGGACCCGGCAAATAATAGAAAAATTAACAAAATGGCGGCTGATCAAATTCCCCAAAGAACACATTTTTGTTTCTGTCTATCCCTCTCAACCTTCATCAGTTGCCACATGAGAGGGGGCTGATGGTGGTGGAGAGACAAAACTGCACTCTCTGGGATCCTACTTTGTTTTCTATTTTTATAATGACCTCCCTCCCTTCTACTGTTATTTGTCTCACGAATTTGTTTGCTGACGAGGGATGATTGTGTTTCTTGCTAGCTCATATCTGGACAGAACAAATGCATGTCTGCAATTTCGAGTGTGTGTGTGTTTTCTAAGCAAAATTCAAACAACTGGAATGAGCACCAGAAATGGCCCTAAAACGTCCCGAAAAAGGTTGTGAAACGGAAACCTGGTTCCAGCCTCAGCACAGGAATACAGGGTGATTTAGAAATAGTGGACAAAACTTTGCCCACGTAATCCTCTGGTAATTCTGAACAAAAAAAAGTCTCAATGAACTAATGTCCGCAAATGCACCGTTTGGCGGTTAAAAGGGATTTCTTTACCTGTCATCTAGCGTACGTGTACTTTTCCAAACGCACTTGCGGGCGATCTGAGCGTCCTAAATGTGTCAAACTTGACAGCTGGGATCTTGGGTATCACGCGCATTGCTTCACGCTCCAAGTTTTACCAAAAAGCATCCCGTAAACGAACGGTGGTGCTGTCCAATTGCGAGTATTTTCATATGACTGAACTGTGTTGCGGGTCAAGTTTCAATTTCCGCCATCGTGAGCATATCAGATATTTCGTAGCTGTTCTATGGCACAAATAGACGAAAAAGGCTAATTAATTAAGCGAGCCACTCCTCCAAAACATGTCCTGGAACGGTCCAAAAGCTGTCCTCCTTGCGAAGGGTGTCAGCTTGTACTTGGACATTCATTGTGTTGACTTTGTTAATTGGAGCTCCAAACAATGAGGTACCTGCTCTGACGGCTAAGGCATCCAAGACAGGTTTTGGCAGCATGGCTCGTTTAATTGGCCTTTTTCGTCTCATTGTGCCACAGAACAGCGACGAAAGATATGATATGCTTACGATGGCAGAAATTGAAACTTGACCCGCAACACAGGTCAGTCATATGATAATACTCGCAATTGGACAGCACCACCTTTCGTTTACGGGATGCTTTTTTGTAAAACTTGGAGCGTGAAGCAAAGTGCGTGATATCCAAGATCCCAGCTGTCAAGTTTGACACATTTAGGACGCTCAGATCGCCCGCAAGTGCGTTTGGAAAAGTACACGTACGCTAGATGACAGGTAAAGAAATCCCTTTTAACCGCCAAACGGTGCATTTGCGGACATTAGTTCATTGAGACTTTTTTTTGTTCAGAATTACCAGAGGAATACGTGGGCGAAGTTTTGTCCACTATTTCTGAATCACCCTGTATATCCGATCAAAGGTTGATGTAGTTGCAGCCAGCTCAGATGAAAGCTTCAATACATTTTGGTTTTGAATTTTGAGTTTCAACCTCTCTCCATTGGGTTCGTTTGGTGCAAAATATGGGTGCATTTCATCGCCTGACAGGATGTCCATTACCTCTCACTGATTTTTGCCCTGAGGCATTGTGTTCATCTGGGCTGGTTTGCAAGAATATTAACCATTGATTGAACCCAGCTGAGGTAATCAGCAATCGTCCACAGGTGGGGTGGAGGTACGGACAGTCGATTTCAGCATGTTTCTCTAAGACACCCATCAAGAAGGGATTCTGGGGACTGCTGAAACACTGCGTGTCAATAGCAATATCGTAGATCCTGGTGCATCCATGTCAAAATGGGCTCACTCAACTGTTATGTCCTATTTGGTCAAACCCTTCCAAACCACCTTCCAATACAGCTGGCACTAATGAAACCTGTTTGCGCCTCAACCTGCTGGCATTCTCCATGTCTCTTCCACAATGCAGCACACTGTTAGCACCAGCGTGCTAGATCCAGAGAGGTGAGTTGTTTAATGTGCATCAATGCTCTGGAAGGAAGTAACATTGGACTGGATAGTTTCAAGATGTGGATTCTCTCTGAATAGGGTTTTAGCTGATAAACACCCTCCTGAGGCTGAACTGATCCATCCAAGAATGGAACAGGGACTATTTTCACGCAGGTTACAAAACTATAAATATCACTAGAACCGACTTGTAAGCAACACTCATTCACTCAGATTTTCATAAGAAACAATTTGTTTTTTATTTAAAACATTTTCAATTTACACAAATTTATGATCATGTCTTCATTGAAAAGCGACATCAGTAAACAATCTGTATTGATCATTGTAGAAGTATAACAAAAATAAAAAGGAGAACAAAACCAGAACAAAAATCAACAACAAATGTCAGTCTTTTGTGTCATCAGAATCACCATCTTCTTCATCCGACTCTTCTGCTTCGTTGAGCCAGTCTATGAACGGTTTGACCTGTTTGGGATTAGATTGGGTAAGATAAGATTTGGTTTGGGATTTGGGAGGAGTCAAAACAGAGCAACATGAAATCAAGGTGGCGGCATGAAAGGACAAAATTACATGTGTGATAAGACGGCTGTTATTTGATTATTAGATTCTCCGAAACTGCCAAGCAAAATCTATCATGAGTTGCCAAATTTCAGCATTTAACGGGGGTGCGGAGAAACTTACGGAGAACTTTTTAGTTTCTTCGATTTTGCTGAAATTTTAGGGGTTGTTAAGCATCATTAAGAATGTGTTAAGTGAAAAATTTCAGACTTGTATAGAAGCGGAAATAGGCAAAACTTTTTGAAGTGAGATCCATGTCATATCAAAAATACAGTGTACGAGGGTTGTACAAAAATTATTGACCCTGATATAGTTCCAGTGGGGCTAGGCAGTTGAAACTTGGCACACACCTTAAGCCATCTTTAGCCAGAAACCTTGCACAGTAGCACATTCCTGCAGCCTCGAGATCAGCTCCTTTATGCTGTGAATGGGGAGAGGGGGAGAGTGTCCTCCTGCCCCAACAGTAAGTTTCTTGATCCTGCTTCAAGTCGTTGGCGATGATTGCCCAGTGTTGCTGTTGTCAACATGGAAAAGTGGATGCATTTTTAACGTGGATGTCAAACTCTAGAGAGGTTGGCAAAGAAAGTTTGGGCACATGTTCACCATCCCCAGGGAGAAACAGGGTGGTCACTCCAGAAGGCGGGGTGATGTGCACAGTCTTTTGGGAGGTCAACGGAGTGACCATCACCAACTGCCAAGGAGGAACGATCACAAACAGCTTTTTTACCAATTTTCTGAAAAGTCGTAATGAGAAAAAAAGCTGAGAAATGATAACCTGAGGGTTCCCTTCCTTCTCCATGCCAGTGCCCATTCACACAGAAGTCCCGCTGCCATACAGAAAGTTGCCACATTGGGACTTGGGTTGCCTGGTGTGACCACAGAATTCACTTGATTTGGGATGCTCCGACTTCTGCCCATTCGGCAAAATGAAATTCTGTCCCTGCAAGAGCCAATTTCAAAGCCCAACCCACTTGAACAGGGTGACCAGAGACTAATCATTTGGCCAAAGGAGGCTGTTGCTGTCGACGGTAGCAGTAACGTCATTCGAATATCGCAGAGTTGCACCAATCTGCAAGGCAACTATACAGGGAATGCTTAAGGTGTGCACCAAGTTTCAACTGCCTAGCCCCACTGTAACTATATCAGCGTCAATAATTTTTGTACGACCTTCGTATGTCAAATGTACTCAAAATTTCATGGAAATCCGGCTGACACAAGCCAGAATTTTAAACTGGCCCCCGTTTGATCATAATATGCCATTTTCTTCAATGTATGGTAAATTTTGTCTTTTGGCGAGTCATTTTTTGCAAAAAAATACAACAAAATTTCTAATCAAAAGGCTTAATCAGCCGGATTTCTACACTTTTTTCCACTAAACAAAGGTTTTACCATTCGTCCCCTTCAATATTTTTATCCCAGTACGTAGGGATTCAATTGGGGACCCTGCATCACAGCACAACATGTTCGCATCAGCAGGAACATGATTATTATTACACGAGCTCACCAATTCAGCAGTACAGCTGGTTTTCTCTTTGTCGTCTGAACAAAGAACACTCTGATACCACCCCAGAACTGCATCCTCAGTGAAAATGTTGCTCTGATACAAGAAATAAATCAACTTGGAAAGTGATTTTCCAAAATCATTCTTCTTCACAAGAACATCCTGAAACAAAGAAGGAAGTCAATGAATCAGCCAACAAGAGACTTCAGAACAATATTTAACAGTAGTGGTGTGTTTAATGGACTGGAGGGGGCAACCAGCCCCCCAAAACACAAGTGTTAATGTGTGAATAAAATGCCCTTGAAAAGAAAATTGAAAGGAAAATTCGAAATTTTGACGCGTTCAATTTTTCATTCAGCCAGTGGTGCACCTAAGGAGGGCATGGAGTGAGCTGCATAAAGAGAGTAGACTCCTGGCCTGGCCTGGCCCAGCATGGAAAATGAGGGTCCCTTAACTTTTTCACTTGCAAGAAAAAATTTATTTATGAAATCCAGCATGTAAAAAGGCATTCAAAGAACTATTTTGTGTTTTAAAGTACAAAGACAAGGAAAAAGCCATTTACAAATATCAAATTAATGGCCTGGGTAGGAATGCGGAAAAAAGCAAAAAAAAAAAAAAAAAAAACAAATAAAACAATCCAAATTGGAGCAGATATCATCATCAGTAGCAAGAGATAACAAACGGTAATAAATAAGTGTTACATTTTCAATGAGTGTTGAGCGACATTTCAGGGAAAACCCCATCATTGGCTGGTTTTTAATAATTGATCCATTTGAAAAAAGTAAACTTGAAAAATTCTTGAAAATGAAAAGTGGCCATATCAAAGAAAATAAAGACTAAGAAATGTACGAGCACCGCGAACGGGAAAAAAATAAACTAATTTGACACAAATAGGCTGCTTCGCCTGGGTCCAGCATCAGTGGCCAGCGATCTACTTATCTTGTTCTTGAAAAAGCCCCACATTCGCAGGGGAGAAACATCGCACTTTTCAGCATTTACGAACGGTTAGCGGACTATTTGTGTTACGTGGTCAATAATTATGATAAATGCTAACTTTTTTCTCAAATTAATCTGACCTCCATTATTTCCAAGCATTCCACTTCAACATCCTGCTTCCGAATGTAGTTCCGTAAGAGTGGAAGGCCAAACTTCAGAGTGGACTGAAACTGTGATAATGCTTCATCATTATTCAGTTTTCTCTTCAGCCTTGTCTCTGGCACTGACATCAGGGCACTGAACAGCTGACAGCCCAGATCATGTGCTGCTATATTGTAAGCATATTTTGAAGAATTAATCTCCAGGATGAGGTTGTCAGTTGAGACACCTTCTTCCAGTCCACGAACCAAACTGTCCAACACTTCAGAATAGAACACTAAAACAAACAAAGATAGAACAAGGGCAAGAATTCAGGATATCTACCGTACAAACAAAAGAAACTATAAGAAGATGGTGCTGCTCGATTATTTTCGAGCATAGAAGAAAAATTATGTCTCACCACTGTGCAAAAGGCCATGGGGTGATGGGGTTAGCAGGTGAAAACAGGCCAATGAACCCCAAACGGCAAGTGTCGAGGTAAGGCATAGAGGCCATTTGAAGTGCAGTGGCTTTCGCTAAACAATTGATGAATGTCAAGTCAATTTCTGTTTGGCTGGTCACCTGCCCATGTGTTAGATTTTTTTGCCCATGTGTTTAACGGGTTCATTGAGCAAGATTTCTGTGTTCTGATTTGGTTCCTCTGGGATGAAGTTAACCATCTCCGACTCACAGCACAACATCACACTGTGTTCAGAAGCATCCAATGTTGGCAGAATGATCATCGAAAATCAGAAGAGGGAAAACTACCTGGCCAGTGGCCACCACTGATAAAAAAGAGAGAATTCACCAAAAAAGCCCAGCCTACAATTAACATCTCCTGCATCCTGATCCCACCCAGGAAAATTGATACGTCCTCAAGAATTAACACTTGGAAGACATAAGGTGCTTATTTGGAGAGACTGGCCCACCCAGAGCCATTTCTGGAAATCATTTGCTACCAATAATTCAGATTTGATTTGACACGAACAATAATGTCTTTTTCTGAGTCATCTTCTGGACTGTCCGAACTGTTGTATTGGAAAAAACAAACATGAAATATTCGATAAATTTATCACGATAATCACACATTTTTATCCAACCAAATCTTTCCAAAATGCATTGGACTGGATCTGCCTTTCAAAGACGGATGGCAAATGGGTCTGTTCGAGATGATACCTGTCGATTGTGGCCAATCTGAGACTTGAATGAGCAAATATTGCTCATTCAAGGAGTTTCTTCACGGAGGAAAACACAATCCAGAACGAAATCTTCACCTGTGCCAAAATCAAAGTTTGGTCAATTGGCTATCAAAATCACCATAATTCAAAAGTCAGCCTAACGATGGAAGACCGGGCGTCCGGACCGTGCGCTGCTCTGTTTTTTGTTTTCCTGACGCAAAACGCATTGGCTCGCATTTATTGCCAGGCCGTGATTATCAGCACATCCCGTAGAATAATTTTTCAGTGATTCGAGGAAAAACGTTTTTCATTGTTGCTTTCGATCACTGCTCAAAGTCGGCGAAATGGAGTACAGGGTGATCCGGTATAGCCCTGTAACGGTATTTGTTTTCGCAAATGCAATTGTTGCAGCATTGGTCGTGAACTGCAGGGCATGAACAAAATGAGCAGAAGTGCATTCTTGAAAATGGGCATGGAGGACAAGTATCGCGAAATCATGAACGAAAAATTTGACAAACAATGCGAGTTGACACGTTTATTTTCGGAGTTTACTGGACTGCGGGGTCTCAAGACAGAGGGCAGCCAGAGATGAGAGAATGTGTGACAGCCGCGCATTCTCCCCAATTGTGGGTACCTGGTCCCACCATCTGGGGGTAACGCCTCTCACTTCTGGTTATCCTGTCTCAGCTTTTTCGATGAGACAGAAATATCCCACACTTGAGACCGCCGTCGTTCAGAACTCCTCCTTCAGTCCTCTGCTTGAGACCGTTGTCTGCTGTGACCCCTCCAAACACCTCATCACTCTAGAGACGTTTAAAAGCATCAACTTATTTGCCTAAAACAAAAACATTCAAATTACGCACACCCTGTGCAGGTAGGAAGCAAAGAAACTCATTGGCATGTTTTTGTTATCGCTAAACAGCGCAAATGACAAAAATTGTGGTTCCATCGTTTGTGCGACTTTTGATTTAAACAGTATAGTGAAATTCTGTAGACAATGGCATAACTGATTACCCCACGTGCCCACAAAATGATGTTTGCTGATCGCCTATGGGACTTTAAAATGGAAATTCATGAAAATGAAGTCATGCATGATCCTTACGCTTGGTGTCATTAGTCTGATATGCTGCATCACCATCCATATCTTCTTCAGCCCCTCCTTCATCCTCATCCTCTGAACCGGAACTGGAACCACTGCTTGAGCAACTGCCACGACCGTCCAGTGGTTGCATCTCCAACAGATCAGCTCTTCTTCCGAAATCATGCCATTTCGTAGCAAATCTACCGTTACTGTTTGAGCCACCACCCTGTGCTTCATCGTCAGAGTCACCATCTTGGCTGGTCATCCCATCTTTCAATATGAAAGCCTTTTCTGCTACTTTCTCAAACAAATGATCTGAAAATATATGATGAAGGCGAACGTAATTTTTTGCATAAAAATTGCTGCACCTCATAGTCACATCATTCCAGTATTTCTCTGGATCCATTCCCCCAACCATACCATGTTCATCTTTTCCTGAAACCCATACGGAGGAAATCCAGCTCTTGAGAGAGTCAAGAAGACCTGTGCAATGCTTCTTTTCTCTCTCTCTCTCTGAACCCCACACGTCGAAATTCAGCCCTGGAACAATAGTCACCCTGCCCAAACTAACCAAACCTGATGTCCCTGCCTGCCCTCTTCACCTCTTGCTTCTAGTCAACCTATCGCCAGCACAATGCTTAAAGATTGTTGTGAACATACTGCTTGCTGTCCACCTTTTGACAACAAGTCACATCCACGAATTTGTTCTGCTCTTTCACTTTCCCAATGAAGAATCCTCCCTACCCTCAGTTATCGGGATGAGACATGGATTAGCAAAAGGCATAATGGCACTTCGTTCGTCGTTTTCAGAAGATAAGTTAACTTAACTTGAAAGGATATAGTCCAGATGCAAATCAACAAAGAAATAAGAACAAGTGAAATCAGAAAAGTGAATTTATAGCCATCAATCTGGAATCACAAATAACCCTTTACGGATTACACATAACACTTTACTTATCATATTGTAGATCAGGTTCGCAGTCGACTTTCGGAATTGAGAAAAAAAAAACTCACCCTCAGATTCAACTCAATCCCAGTTCGCAAACGGATGCATCTTTTGCAACAATGGATAAGGAATAAGCATTGTGCATAGAAGTGAATTTTTCACAACACATATCTATCCATTGAATTGGCTGTTAGTTGAACCTGAGGGTGAGTTGCAATGGGGAATGCAGCCAAACATCATTTTCTACTCTATCTGACAGCAAAATATGAATGTTGATAAATGAATGTGACCAACCTTCTTGGTCTTCTGGAATTCTGGACACAATTTTCAGGTTGTGATCTTTGTAACCGGATGGCAAATGAACATTTTGTCCCAGAATGCAACCCTTTAGTGTGACACCATTCCCCAAAATACAACCATTCGTAACCAACGAACGATCAACTGAACAATCATTCTGAAAATGAACAGAAGGAAAAACATTGCTGAAGTCAATAAAAAAAAAAGCTGGTGGCTGGAAAGGAATTGCAAAAATTGGTTTGTGCTTCTCTCTCGGAAGTGGAAATCAAAACTGGCAAAAAAGAGCTAGACAAACCTCCTCCACTTGCTCCTGCCACAACTTTCATTCAGCAACCACAAATATTGTTGCATTTCCCAGTGAGCTGAGCACATTGTGTGACCGTCTCACGGTACACTCCGTGAGGCGGTCAAATGTTTTTGGAATTTTCTCTCATTCTCAAATAATTCAGAAAATAGAACACAATAAGTTCGGAGGAATGTGACACGGGTTCTTTGAACAGTTACCCCACCTTCGCCATTTCCCACCTTGCAGTTGAGCAAATGCATTTGGCATGCATCTGCCCAATGTTGTGCTATGTTTAACTTCAGTCAGACAATAAACTGTCTGGAGTTCCCGGTTTGCTTGCTCCTTGCTCAAATTTCACACATAAGGCCGATCAAAAGATTAGGTACCCTCTGCTCTGAAGAGGAAGACACATGCTGTAGGATCATCATAAAAATGTATAAACATCCGCAAGGATCAAAGACCATTTTTTTTTTGAAAATTCGGTAAACACGATGAAAATACTCGTAAAAATCAGCCAACACTGTCATCAGTTCGTTGAAAAACAAATGCAAATAATTTTGGAAATTCACCAATCGAAATGTTTTTGAGAAAACCCAGAGAAAATATGACTGAAACATATTTGGAAAAAAAAACGAGTGGTTTCGCTTTTCAGCTCTCTTGCCTCCCTCCCAACAAGATGAAACCAGTTTTTTGCAATCAAATGGTCTTTGGGGGGGGCTTGTTAAAGCCAGGTTGGACTTTTCTCCTGCGGACATTACTCTTAGCAGCTAAAACTGTCAAATTCTGATCTTACACCGATGTTCACATTATCCCAGAGAAAACAACAGTTGAGTTTGTTTCCGGTGCCTATTGTGCAGTTGTTTCCAATAACACATGAATATATTGTGCAATCAGTATCAATGGTTGTATTTGACCCAATAACGACATCCTGTTCCAATTTAGTCAACCTGAAAAAATTGAAAGGAGAAAATGGTGGAAAAATGTTAGCAGTACTCGAGAGGTCCAAATTCCACCACAACCGAGTAAAAGCAGGACTACTCGTGAATGCACATTGTGTATGATTGTAATTTGTATTGTATTTGCAAGCTGGCAATTAATGCACTCAGACAACAGAAGGAACATGTTAACT
>JASGXE010017221.1:0-10994 GCA_030068105.1 Sinentomon sp. SZTP_YWyxl
CAGAGCCCTCATGCAGGGACACGGCGCCGATTTGGGGGTGTTAACAGCCCTGGACGAAATAGCCTGGATCCTGAACTTACGAGGGGATGATATCCCCCACACCCCCGTTTTCAGGTCTTATCTTTTGATCAGCAAAGACGGGGCTGACCTCTATTTGCCGGCCGAGAAGATCAGTCAGGCAGTCACAGGTCACTTGAAAAGTGATCGGTGCAACGGAGCGCAATGCGTCGGGTTAGTACCAGCAACAACACCATATCTAGGATACCTTTTACCGCAACTGAACACTTGTGCTCAAAATTTCCAATCACGGACTCAGCTCTCCTATATTGGAGTCTTGAGCCAAACGCGGCAAGGAACAATTTTTTGTTCGTTTTGTGTGGCGCAGAGGACAATTTTTCGTTTTGTATGGCAGGGGACAATTTTTTGTTCGTTTTATGTGGCAGAGGACACATTTTTGTTCGTTTTGTGTGGCAGAGATCAATTTTTTGTTCGTTTTGTTTGTGGCGTAGGACAATTTTTTGTTCGTTTTTGTGTGACAGAGAACAATTTTTTTGCCCGTTTTTTGTGTTGCGTTTTCTGTTCGTTTTGTGTGGCAGAGAACATCTCTAAACGTTTGTTTTCAATGAATAAGGGACCATTTATTTTTTTGTCCGTTTTGTTTGTGGTTGGGAACAATTTTACCTTTTTCGTCCGTTGTGTGTGGTATAAGGGGACAATTTTTTAGTTCCTTTTGTGTGGCAGGGAGCAAATTTTTTTCGATAGATTGGAATGTGGCAGGGGCAATGTTTTTCGATCGATTGGCATGTGGCAAGGGACAATTTTTTCGTTCAATTTTTGTGGGGCATGGTCTTCCGGTTCCGAAAATGGAGTGGTAATTGTTTCAACAAATACAAACACAACCAATTCAATGGATCGATTTGTGTTGTGAAAATTTCATTTCTATGCACAACGCTTATTCCTGCTTTTTCCATTGTTGCATTGAGATATGCATGTTTAATTGGCCATTGAGTTGAACCATGTCTGAGGGTGAGTTGCAACGGGGAATACAGGCGATAGTAAAACGTTCTCCGTGTTTTTTCCATGTTGCCTATAGAAATCCTATTTTTTTGAATTCAATCGATGTTTTTTCATAATTCATAATTGTTTCACAATGTTTCATAATGTTATTTTGTAGTTTTTGGATTCGATTCGAAAAGAAAACAAAAATTGTGTTTCCAATTTGTCCCTTCCTCCGCCCCCCGGTGGTTATTCATGCAAAAATGTATGCATGAAACAGAAAGATAAGATCCTTTTCCCCCTTTTTGAGCTTGAAAACATGGTTTTTTGGGGTTGAAAATCCTATTTTGGGGTTGAAAATCCTATTTTTGGGTTGAAAATCCTATTTTTTTTGCTCCCGGCATGAACCCTGCAAATGGGTAATTTCTACACTTTTCGCTGTTCAGCAAATGGAGGTAGGCCCTATAGGTTGCAAACAACGTTGCATCCAGAATGCGATGGTTTGAAAGGGAAATCAGCCACCGTCAAATAACATCTCACACGAATGTATGAATAAAGTTCTTGGTAATAAAAGACGCAATCAGAAGATGCATACAAATATTGGCACAACAGTAAAAAAAATTATTTTAAAAAAAATAATAAATTAATGATTATAATTTTTTACAATAATAATTAATTATAAATTAATAATTAATAATTAATTATTTTTTTAATTAATTAATTTTAATTAATTAATTTTATTAATTATTAATTAATTATTAAGTCGGCAACCAAAGAAGTCAATTAATTGTTAAGTATTATAATGATTAATAATTATAATAATTTAATAAATAAATTTTATTTTTGAACGATAATTGACTCGTTAATTTTATTGTTCCTATTTTCTAGCATTCATCTCTATGAAGACTTCCTGACTGATTTGGGTGCCATCGCAGACAATGCCAACATCCAAAAGATCATCCTTCCGGCCAGATACAGTTATGCGGGTGGAGTCTCGTTTGCAGTTCTCAACAGGGTCAGTTGGCAGACAGAGGCCACCTTATCAAGGGGGCGAATGCAGGGGGGCGAATGCACCAGGACCCCAAGGGGCCCCGCGCGAATGTGCCCACAATTTTTTAAATTCCGTCTACATTTTTGTTCATTTTTGGCAGACCGCGCTGATTCGCTTCCGAGAGTTCAATTCGAAAATTTTCTTTGTGGGGCCATGCCATGCCTGAACCCCAGGGCCATCACAGCCCGAAATATGGCCCTGAGGAAAACGGCTGATTAACTTTTCTAGACACATTGCGATGATCAATTGTTTTGACAAGGTTGAAAACCTGGGGATTTTGTGGTGTCTGCGGTCCGATTTAACCGCCTTCCAATTCCGCCCATAATGGTCAGGACAGGGACCAGATCATGGCATTACATCATCTGGCGGCAATAGCGTGGATTTTTGCCAGTTTCGCTAGGAGCTCGATCTTTCCTCGTTTTCACAGGTCTGATTTCTTCACAGGTCGCAGTACTTTCCTTTCAGTAGCATTGTCACAAAACATCCCTTCAGTTACTCTTTTCACACGAACGTCTACGAAACGTGTTTATTTCTTTTTACTTTTATGCAGGCGGTAGAAATTAAACGCAGTCAGATTTCAAAAAAATTCCGCCGCCAAAAAAGTCCTCGAACACAGGCTAGTGTATCCTCTGCGAGAAAATTGCACAGTTGCGTCACCATTCGCTGTTGCCTGCCGGTAGAGGGGCGCTCACGTCAACAGTTCATCCATAAAGTTTGAAGGAAGACATGCGAGTGAATGGCGGACCGCGGTGCGATGCCCACAGAAAGTTAAATATTTCCTGAACAAACCCACGGATTTTGAAGTGGTTGCGTATGGTGCAAAGCGGAAAAATGAACGCTTCCACACATGTAGGTACAATGATCCCAACCTTTCGTCGGGTAAAACTTTTAAACCATTTGAGTAACAAAATTGCTCAAATTTCGGTGTTGTAAAATTCCGGGTTCCTGCCAGGTATTTCAAAGATTGTGCAATTTTTTCCGTTACAACATGGTTACCACCTGCGGAAGAGTTGTAGAGGAAGCCTTCTAGCTTCCAAAAATACCAAAATCGTTGAATTTGAACACCATTTGGCAATTTTATGAACAGAGCCAGCGCGACATGGCAGCATCGTTTTATCTTTGAGCGGGGAAGACGCCGCGGCTCCCTTGAAATCCTTGGGAGTCGCGGCCTCTTCCCTGCTCAAAACAAAACGATGCTTCCATGGCGCGTGGTCTCTGGCCATAAAATTGCCGAATGGTGTCCAAATTCAGCGATTTTGGTATTTTTGGAAACTGGAAGGTTTCCTCTACAACTCTTTCGGAGGTCGAAACCATGTTGCAATGGAAAAAATTGCACAATCTTTGAAAATACCTGGCAGGAACCCGGAATTTTATAACATCGAAACTTGAGCACTATTGTTACTCGAATGATTTGGAGTTTTACCCGACGAAAGGTTGGGATCATTATACATGTGTGGAAGCGCTCATTTTTCAGCTTTGCACCATACGCAACCATTTCAAAATCGTGGGTTTGTTCAGGAAATATTTAACTTTCTGTGGGCATCGCACCCAGGTCCGCCATTCACTCGCATGTTCGTGGGCCACTCCAGCTTTCGTGCAAACACCCTGTTGGTTGCACTCGTTAATTTGCAGTAAAAATTAGGTATCATTTTAAAGCTTGGAATCTCAGCATTCTCGCTGTCAGGTTTTATTCTGTTTCACTGTACCTACAGGGTGATGTCTGTTTTACATCTTTGCATGTTTCAAACTTGAAGAGGATGCAAAGAAGATCCATACCGATTTGATGCAAGTTCATGTCGATAGTTGTTGTTCATATGACAGTGTAGCCAGATGAATCTGTCAATTTTGGAAAGTCGCTGTGACCTGAAAGATGACCCTTGTTCAGTGGCTCAGTTTAGAGATTGTGAACGAGCAAAAATTTGCTGCCGTGGGAGCATTTGTCAGCTCAGCAAGCTACCAAGTTGTTGGCATACTCGACGAAGGTTAACGAATTAATAGGCAATATCACACCTATGCAGCAACTCTGTCCAAACTGGTGAGAGAGATCAAAACCCGTAAGCCAATCGTTGGCACCAGAGGCGCATTTCTCCTCCATGACAATCTCGCTTCTCACAAAACCGCTCAAGTGAGAGAATTCCTGGCGCAGAACAAAATAACTGAACTGGACATTCTACCCTACAGTCCATACTTGCTTCCATGTGCCTTCTGGATATTCCCAAAATTGAATGCTGCAATTGCTGGGAATCCATTTAGCCTCATAAAAGACCTGGTAAAAGCCGTTAATTCAGAACTGTAAAAGATTGAGACTGCTGAGTACTTCCAGGCTGTCAAAAGTTGGATTATGAGGTTGCAACGATGTGTCGTTGTTAAAGAAGAGTACTTCAAAGGAATAAGATCATAAAATCTAAGAACCACCCATATTTCTCCAAATCCAGGACCTGTTTGCACGAAAGCTGGAGTGACCTACGTATTTCGCTTCTGTCCGCAGATGATACCCCCTTTAAACGCCGCATCCAGCAACACACAGTTTGGCAACACGAAGATCCCGGAGTTATTACTCCACTTCTTCCTCACAGGAGTGCCATGATGTTTTGCGGCGCATGTCGCCATTGATTCCAAATGGCGCACGAGTAAAAAATGAACTCCATGTTCGAAGACTTTTGAAAGTGTGAAAACTCATAAAGATAGAATTAAAGAATCTGTCAGACTCAAACTATGCTTTCTGATCCCTCATATAAAGGTGAATCAAATGCAGCAAGACCTCCAATGGACATTGAACAGGGCACGGAAAAGTTGTGAGGCGTCGCGAGAGAAACTGCAGAGGCCGGAAGCCAGTAACAATTCGGCGAGAAAGACGATTGGAACAGAAGATACGGCGCGAGTGGGGCGGTGCAATAATGACATGAATGGATATCGTTGCGGACGGACGTTTTGAATGGCAGGGGGTGTATAATCGCAAAGAAAATAATAGTTGGCCAAAGATTCTACCCAAAAAGACTTGGATGACCTTGGCCGGGGGGCCAATTTAGAAACCCTGCCGCGACTTTAGATGGCAGACCGGGGCCCCAAGCGAGCATTGGATTTTCCGAGAGGGGACAGGGTTAGGTCAGGTTCAGATAGCTTTAGGTAAGAAAAAACAACAATTATTTTCTTAAGAGTGAAAATCGAGCATTCTGCCATCTAAATTCGCGGCAGGGTTTGTAAAATCACGGCCGGGGGAAGGGATGCTGAGAATGCAAAGTGGACCAGCCTCGCCAGCCAATTTAAACCTTTCCTTTCTTTACCTTTTTGCCAAACCAAATCTTGCTGCCAATCCAATGGAAAGCATTACAAACACCTGAACTCACACTCCGGTTCCCAATGTTTTTTTTTTTTTATTTTTTTGATAAACCAGGTTTCTGAAGAGAAGCGATTAATTATGCCGTCACCAGCGTTGGAAATGAAGTCGAAAAAGAACGAGATTGAAATCAGAGGATTACAGCAATCACACATCAGAGATGCCGCAGCACTGTGTGACTTGTTTGCCAGATTGGAATACGAGGTGAGAAGACGTCATGTCACTGAGAATGTACAGAACTTCACAAATCCGCGCACCTTAAAATTCAATCCCCCACGACCGAAAAAATTGTCAACCAAAAACGGTCCAAAATCGTGGAATCGATTTTCGATGTTTTTTTTTCGATTGCGATTTCGAGAATTTCGCAGACGACCCTGAGGAAATACAAATTTTGGTGGTGGGGACGCGCAAAACGTGTGAGATTTTTTGGAATGTCCCTGTGTAACTGACAATGTTATGAATTATTCCGACATGGAACAGAGGACACACACCGAAACGCACACTATCAAAACTGTCGGTTCAGAAAAATGACAATTGTCTTCGGAAAAAGGAACAGGTGCGATTCTGACCACAAGAAGTGCATGTGCATGCTTGGCAATGTGAATTGTGCAACCTATTTTCGACTTACACAACCTGCTGACACGGGCGGCACTTTGCAACACCTAAACACATGTGGTCATGTGTTAAATGCTCGCATTTCTTTGATGACTTCTTTAACTTAGCCAATCTTTTCTGTCCTATGCACCGAATACTTCGGGGTGTGCGATTCCATGTCGATTCCAAAAAACTCGATTCCGATTCCGAGATATTTCGATTCCGATTCAAATTCTCGATACCGATTCCGGGGCCATCTCGATTCCGATTCCGGGACTATATCTCGATTCCGATTCCAAAATTCGATTCCGATTCCTGACATTTGAGCTCGATTCCGCTCTATTCCGATTCCGCTCGATTCCGATTCCGCTCGATTCCGATTCCAGAGAATCGCGCACCTAGAGGTGAGCTTTTCACCAACGTGGGATGGGATTGCAAGAAAATTGCAATTGATGCCACAAAACTGCAATCGCATACCCGGGGGTGTGTTTTGAGATATCTAACAAAAAACTGGATATTTCGATTCCGATTCCAAGTCTCGATTCCGATTCCGGGGCTATCGCGATTCCGATTCCAAATCTCGATTGCGATTCAGGGACTATCTCGATCCCGATTTCAAAATTCGATTCCGATTCCTGGAATTTGGGCTCGATTCCGATTCGATTCCGATTCTGCACACCCCGCCGAATACCCTATCCCAACTTACCTCAGTTTGATCAAATTCAGCTTTGCTATAGATGGAGCAAAAATGGTAGTTCCTCCGGACCACATGTGATCATCTGTTTTAAAGTGCAACCCGGAGGTGATTTTACAAATGCCATCGCAAGTTAAAAGATGGAAAGCCGGGGCTCATGGCGAGCATTTTTCCCGAGATGGAAGCGTGTTGGAGGTCAGGTTCACTGACTTTTAGAGCAGCGACTAAAGTGTAAACCCAGAACTAATTTAGGGGGTGGCTGGGCAAAAGTTAATTTTTGTACAGAGATGAAATTTGAACATTTGGCTGAATTACTTGCTTCTGTTGGCGGCGTGGCCGCCCGCGCTCCCCCAACAATTCAAGCACTGCTTTAGAGAGACAAAAGAACCCTTGCCTTTTTCAGTTTTTCATTTTTTTTCTTGAGGGCCCCATTCGAACAATCTTGCACAAAACGCTTTCTGCCATCAAGAGCCGCGCAATAGCATTTGTTATATCGCAATCCGGAGCTCAATTATTGAGCCTCTGTCAAAATCAGGAAGAGGGCAGGCGCTCCCCTCCATGGCTTTCAAGAACCGATGTTCAGGCTGTGCATGGTGCAATGCACAGGTGCTGTTCTAACTCGCTTCTGCATTCCGGGTTTTACAATTTCAAAATAATTAATCACTCTCGGGGGGATGACCTCGGGTAACGCGTGTCCCATTCAGCTTGTTGTGAGTGACCCTCTGTGAAAACAGCAGGTTCCTTTTGCTGCCTGATTGGTATTCATGGCTTTTAGAGTGTATTCGCACGAATACTGCGTGCAGTGCAGCATGAATGAAGGCAGATTTTAATCTGACAGCTCGGATTTACGACTGTTTACACTGACGGGAATGTGCGAGATTCCATTTCGGTATAGATTCATTTTTTTCACATCGTTTTATGGTACAAGAATAACTAAACACGCCTGGCATCCTTGCGTCGAATTTCCAACACTTCGTCGCAGGTGCAGAATGGCCATTTGTTGATCTGCAGGCAAATTTTTGCGCGCCTGAGAAAGGGAAGCCAATGCTCGACGCCATTTTTTGTGTATCAGAAGGGTGCGATTTTATGGTTTCTCCTTTGTTGGTTTCTCCTTTCCTTTTTTCTTGACAAAAGTTGACCAACCCTGCGATCAGACCCCAATCCTGATCTGACCCCAACCCCAATCCTGAATGCCTACTGCTCGTTGTCAACCCAGTGGTTGGTGTACGCCTGTTGCTTGTTGCCAAGCTATTTCAACGAATTTTTGACAGAGAACGAGCACGTTTGCCTTGGAAGAAGAAAAGGCAACACCGAAAAGAGTTTTTCCGATTTTTAAGCGAACTTTTGGTTGGAGACTTCAGCAAATTTGTCGATTACACAAACGTCCGCTTGGAAAAACGTTGCTATGTTGGCAGTCGCAATCAGGTAAGACCCGCAGATACCCCTGACTCCAACAAAAAATGGACGCAACCCACGGTCAATTTAATCAGCAATCTCTTTTTTTGCTTTGTTGCCGCCTTGTCACCAATAATGACAAACTCAATCCGCAGATTTGTTGCGGCGACGAAGAGTCCTATTTCGGGTCGCCCTGCATGAAACAAAAGATGACGCCAATTTGTCATGATCAATATTCCGAAACACACCTGCATTGCGCGATATGCACTGTCACACATCGGTATGTTTCCAGCAAGAAGTCAGAAAGTGTCTGCATATCGTTACGATGGGAAGGAATACCGCCTGCAGCTGAAAAACGCGTTCATGAGCTAATTTTACATGCAACACCGCTCCCCGCACACAATAAATATTTTTTTGCTGTTGGTGCAGCTGTTTCCTTTGAAATTGACCTGTATATTGTGCATTTTGTGGGGCAAAACGTTAATCAGGTCTCGGAAGTTTGTCACACCAAATGTAGGGCAAAACCAGTGCTCAAAGTGCGTGGGAGCTCTGGGAGCGTGCGCTCCTGCCCGCCAAAAGGGTGTGGGAGCGCAGCTCCCACATGCCCTGAACCCTTTGCATTCCCACAATTGGAAAACTATGCAAAAATGAATCATAGAGCTCCCACTTGGAGTTCTGTGGGAGCGCTTTTCGGATCAAAACTCACCAAGTCACTCATTTCGTGTGCCCACCAAATTGCATGCAGTCGGACTTGCTGTCCAGCCCACAATTTCCACCAGTGTGCGTGCCAGCAAGAAGCTTTTGGAATTGCCCACCTTGACGTACGAAGTGCCCTCCTTGAAGAACCTCCTTGAAGGACGAAGTGCCTCTTTAAAGGACGAAGCGCCCTCCTCGAAGGACGAAGTGCCCTAGAAGAACGAAGTGCCCTGCAATTTTTGCCGGTGCCCTTTTTAAAAAAAAGCGCTCCTGCCCTTTTTTCGGGACACTTTGAGCACTGGGCAAAACGTACATCAGATCTCGGAAGTTGATCACACACAATGCAGGAGAAAACGTAAATCAGGTCCCGGAAGTTGGTTACACCAAATGTAGGGCAAAAAAGTAAATCAGGTCCCGGAAGTTGGTTACACCAAATGTAGGGCAAAACGTAAATCAGGTCCCGGAAGTTGGTCACACAAATGTAGGGCAAAACGTAAATCAGATCTCGGAAGTTGATCACACCAAATGTTGGGCAAAACGTAAATCAGGTCCCTGAAGTTGGTTACACCAAATGTAGGACAAAACGTACCTAAATCAGGTCCCGGAAGTTGGTTACACCAAATGTAGGGCAAAACGTAAATCAGATCTCGGAAGTTGATCACACCAAATGTATAGGGCAAAACGTAAATCTGGTCCCTGAAGTTGGTACACCAAATGTAGGAGAAAACGTATAAATCAGGTCCCGGAAGTTGGTCACACCAAATGTAGGGCAAAAAAGTAAACCAGGTCCCGGAAGTTGGTTACACCAAATGTAGGACAAAACGTACCCAAATCAGGTGCCGGAAGTTGGTCACACCAAATGTAGGGCAAAACGTAATTCAGATCTCGGAAGTTGATTACACCAAATGTATAGGGCAAAACGTAAATCTAGTCCCTGAAGTTGGTTACACCAAATGTAGGAGAAAACGTAAATCAAGTCCCGGAAGTTGGTTACACCAAATGTAGGGCAAAAAAGTAAATGAGGTCCCGAAAGTTGGTTACACCAAATGTAGGGCAAAAAGTAAATCAGGTCCTGGAAGTTGGTCACACCAAATGTAGGGCAAAAAAGTAAATCAGGTCCCGGAAGTTGGTTACACCAAAAAGTAGGGCAACACGTTAATCAGGTCCGGAAGTTGGTTACGCCAAATGAAAGTTTTACCGGAGTTTGTTTCTTGCTCTTCATATAGGTTCAGAATAAGGTCAGCGATTGGGACGAGGTCAAGCTGAGCGTTGAGCTTGACAAGGCCAGAGCTGAACAGCAGCTGAACAGGGGAGCCAGTTTCGATTCGATCACCGGATTCGGACCGAACAGTGCCATCATACACAACTCACCATCCAACGAGACATCGTCACCAATTGACGATACAGATATTCTGCTGATCGATTCCGGTGGACAGTATTTGGGTTAGAATGGTTTATTTTTGACTAGATTGTTGACTGTTTTGACTGTGGCTTTGTTCAAAAGTGATCCAATGATGGTCACTTCGTGCAAATAACGCCACCTCGCATTGGATCCCGTCGAAATGCATCCTATTTCAATGGATCCTGTCTCGCTGAGGAGCTCGCATTCCTCGATTCCACGAACATGCCCTACGATCTTTGTCGTCAGATTTGGATTTCATAAATTTATTCTGCCCCTTGTCAAGATCAAAGGCAATATTAAAACATCCCTACACACGTGAGCGATCGGCTGCTGATCCTTTCAGGCACTGTGCCGAAACAACCGTCATTTCCGCTGCGACTCCCATTCACTGAACTGACCGGGGAGACAAGTCAGGAAAAAATTGCTTCGTCAGTAGATTCTTTGCCACTTTTTTGAGATGGTGAGACAGGGGTCATAATTTGCTACCGGAGCAAATTTTAGTCCTGACTTGGCTCCCAAGTTGGTGAGAAAGTGCCGTTTGCATCTATGTAAGCAATCAACGCCAAATTCTATGCGTGGTTATTGATCTCATTTTGTGCCTCCCTCCTGTACGGATAGATCTCATTGTGTTATATGACGTCTCAATCATCATCATCATCATCGTGGAGTCATATGGACTGATAGCCATTCGGCTGGTGGTCCGACCATTTACCTTGTTGCACACACCTTGGGCTCGCAAGGAGAACTATGCCCCATAATCGTAGCCCATTTCTGCTCTGCATTCAACTGAAACGACTCGGACCAGTTTTACGGCGTACGAGAACTCGTT
>JASGXE010017222.1:0-10589 GCA_030068105.1 Sinentomon sp. SZTP_YWyxl
AAAATTTCCATTCTTGAGATTTTTACAAATACTCCATGCTGTAAATAAAAGATCCTCTTTCATGACTAATGTCAAAATCTGACACCTCTAGAAAGCTCCGTTGCAATTTGGCGCTTTAATTTCTACCAAATGCATAAGCAAGAGTATAAAAAAGAAAAAAAAAGTTTCGGAGACAACAGTTAAATGGGAAAAACACATGTATGAGTAATCTTTTTCCGCCGCCACTGTACAGTTTGCTAAATGCCATGAATATCGCATGTCGCTGAACTTACGAAAAATCCCAAAAGGCCGGGTCACGGTCCGGATTGAGGAACCTATGCTTCCTGGAATGGGAAGTTCCCCTGAAATTTCCAAGCCAAACATCGAATCCCTGCTCGGCCATAATAAAAGCTGGAAGACAGAAATTGGAAAATTGGAATATAGTCCATAATGGAACAGCAAAAAACAACAAAAATTTGAGACAGAGACTTCCTTTGTAGTTATTTACTTTGCTTGAATGGTTTCATCTGCGGCGATTTTTCCATTCTATCAAAGGTCTCGTACACCCCTCATCAAAAGTTTTTGAACATAGGAGTTCATTATTTAACTCAGGCGCCATTCAGAATCAATGGCAGCATGCGCCGCAAAACATCATGACACTCGTATGAGGCGTGTAGTTGCACCAAGGCCTGTTAAAATTAGATTATCCCTATGTTAACCAGTACTTTAAAATATCGCCTATGCTCGAGGACTTTTGATAGGTCCGTGTGCGACTGCTCTCTCTCTTTCGAATTATCTTTCATTTTATCTTTCATTTCGATAAGGTTCGATAATGCGTTGTTCAAGTACCTAACAGATCGATAGCCTCATTAATTTGCGTGCACAAATTGCATCCACCCGACTGAAAATTTCGGATCATTTGGACAGGCCTAAACAGATTTAAATTACTTGAAAATACGTAATGTTCTTTAAAATTCTTCAGAAATTGATCAGAAATAAATTCTGAATTTTTTTAAATCATAATGTGTACAGGCGACGGAGATAATGTTCTCTTACTGATATGTGTTTTCCTATTTAGCGATATGACCTCGAAACTTTAATCATCCTTCTTTTTAACTCTTCTCGTATGCAGGCAGTGGAAATTAAAGTGCCAGATTTCAACAAAGCTTTCTGGAGGTGCCAGAGTTTGAACACGGTTACAAAAAGGATCTTAAATTTCTGCACATTGTGTTTTTGCTAATATGTAAAGGCGTTCTCCACTACAAATACGCACAACGTCCTCTCCCTGATGAAGTTGTGTATTTCGGTGATTAATCCGGTGTGAGGAATGACATCTAATTTTTAAGGTCTAATAATTACGTCGATTCTAGTCCCAAACGAAATCGCGGGTAAAGGTTTAGAAATAGGGGTTAGATTCGGTTAGGGTCAGGTTTGCGGTAAGGTTACGGGTTACCGATAAGGTTAGGTTAGGTTGGGTAAAGTAGGTTACATGTGTCATTCCACGCCACATTATACACCTTAAAGACCTTCAGACGTTATTTCAGCTACCCGACCAACCGATTGATTTCTTTGGACCCAGCAAAACGTAACACACTGAACTGGTCATCAGGCCATGTTGGATCAAAACTGCCGCTTTTCGACCAGTTGCATCGGCTGCTACGCTATTATTGCTGTCCTTTCCCCTTGGAATTCGAAACAACTTCAGAATGTAATTGTCTTCCGTTACAACCGTGTGCTCTTCGAGCGGGTAGCCATACTCACGGATGTAGTCTTGCTAAAAAATAGATTTTGAGAATTTATCAAAATTGAGGTGGACGAGTGGGAGTGCGGTTAGAGGATTTTTGCTGAAATGATATTTGATTTTCTGACATTTGGGACTTTTGCACTGTGATTTTTGAGTGCGATGAAGTGATACGAATATCTACAATATCGTCTGAAAGTTTATACTTTCGACAATTGCATTGGTACTAATATTTCGATATTATATTTTCTGATAATTTTGCACTTTTAATTTTGGATTTTTGATTGACGAAGTGATATTAACAATATCCTCTTAAATTTTGCGATATACGTTAATTTTGTAACGAATTTAAAACATATGTTTTGATATTTATGTACTTTTGATTTTTGATTTGTGATTGATGTAGTGATATAGATAAGATCTTGATTGAGTCTGGTACGTATTTAAAACGTTTTTTGATATTTTTGCACTTTTTATTTTTTGATTAGTGATTGACGAGTAGTCTTTACAACATCCTCTGACACTTTGCTAGTTTTACTTTTGATTGTTGTACTGACATCTATAATATTTTCTAATACTTTCGCAGTTTTGATTTTTGGTTTTTGATAGATGAAGTGATATTTACAAAATAATTCTCAGAATTTTTTCGAATTTTTAACTTTAAATAAATATCCTGATATATGTTCCCACTGCTGATCTTTCATTTTCGAATGAAGAGGTGATTTTCTACAATATCCTTTTAAATTTGATTTTGTTCCTTTTGTCGCCCTGATATTTATAATTTTATGATATTTTGCACTTTTGATTTATGATTGGCGAAGTGATATTTAGAACGTCCTCTGAAATTTTGTATTTTTTTATTTTATTTTCAAACATGATTAGGTACGTGCACTGATACGTATTTACATTTTTTTATATTTTTGCCCTTTTGAATTTTAATTTGCAAAAGATGGTATTTATATTATCCGCTGAATTATTGTAATTTTGTGTTTTGATGATTGCACTGACAATTACAAATTTTCTGATATTTTCGCACTTTTCATTTTTTATTTTAGATTGACGAAGTGATTTTTTACAATATCCTCCGATATTTTGTGGCTTTGTGCTGATATTTAGAATATTTTGTGGTTTTGTAGGCAGTGATATATTACCCGATATTTCTGTATATTTGATTTTTGATTTACAAAGTGAGATTTAAAATACGCTATGAAATTTCCCAAGGTCTAACTTTTGATTTTTGAATATTTCTGATATTTTAGCACTTTTGATATTTTATTTTTTAATTGACGAGGTGATGTTAACAACATTCTCTGAAACTTTGTAATTTTGATCTTTTAATAATTATGGTACTGCCATCTACAATATTTTTTCTGCTATTTTTGCGCAAAAGTTTGATTGTCCAAGTGATATTCACAAATGCTCTTTAATTCTGTAATTTTGCATTTTTGATTCAGAATTTGAATATTTTCTGATATTTTTGCATTTTTGATTTTTGATTTTCTGATCGACTCAGGGACATTTATAATATCTCCTGAAATGTTTGCAACTTTGAAGTTTTAAATATTGTACTGGTATTTGCAATATTTTCTGATATTTTTGCACTTCTGATTTTTGACAAATGAATTACAAAATTTTCTGAAATTTTGTGATTTTGTGTTGTGATTATTGTCCTGATATTTGCAATATTTTCCAATATTTTTCCACTTTAGATTTTTGATTTTTGATTGACGAAATAATGTTTACAATATCTTTTGTAATATTTTGTACATTTGATGATTGTCCCGATATTTACAAAATTTTCTCATATTTTTGCACTTTTGATTTTTGATTGACGAAGTGTTAATTACAACATACTCTGGAATTGTAATTTTTATCCACTTTTAATTTTTACTGAAATTTGCAAAAATTATCAAAAAATTTTGTGATTTAGCATTTTGGACTGACTGAGCTTTGATTATTGATGTTCTTTGAATTTTTCAAATTTGCATTGTGATTTTTGTACTAATTTTTGAAATGTCTTCTCAGATATCTTCCACTTTTGTTTTTTATTTTTAATGACAAAGTGATCATCATTTGATTGAATTTGGCTTGCAGTGCGCGTGCAAACCAAATCCCGATTATGATTTTTTTTTAATGGTAGGTTTTTTAATTTTTGAAAAAGAAGGTTTTCTTAATGATTTAAAAATGTGAGGTGTTGTCGTGGTTTTTTATTTAAAAAATAATGTCGAATCTCACCGTGTCGAAGCATAGTTCATCCATCTTATCTTGGCCCAGTAATCCGCGATTACTTCGATAGTCGCACTTTGATTGGACGTAGTTGTGAGACCTGTCCTCTTGCATGAAGCCTAGTCGTCTCTTTGCAGCCATGTCACCAAAAGACAATATGGCAGCCAAGCCTGCAGCCACGATAATGACCGGTGCTGCCACGTAGCCAAGTGCTTTGGCAACCTGTCCGTGAACCGACATTTTGGCAAAGTGGATGCGAACTTTCTTGCGACCGCGATACAACTGATGCACATCAAAATAGAAGAGGGCAAATATTACAATCGAAACTGGGGTATTCATTTTCGGGTGCAGGGGGTAACAGTCCCCATTTGCAATACATTGTCGCCTGCGCTTGGCTTGCCCCTCCCTTGCATGTGCTTTCTGCTACCCTGCAGGAAATCATTGTCCTGCGGAACACAATCTGCCCAAAATAGGCACCCCACCGTCCACATATTTCTCGTACTTGGGAACACCGTTGGGCCCCCAGAACCTTGTAACTACTCTGGAGCTTTCTATCCAAAACCGGCTCTGACAGTAGTTTTGCCAGACCCCCCTAGGGGGGGGGGGTCAACACCCCCAGAAAATTACGTACACCCCCCAGAAAAATTGGACAACACCCTAGTGAGGATGGTGTGTGAATCAGTTTGGCTGGCTGCCAACAAGACACATCTGGCCCGTGCTATTGGCTCGTCCCGGCAGGAAATTTGACGTCTTGAACATCAATTTTGCCCCCAAAATGAACTCTCAAATTTCAAAATCTCCCCAGACCCCCCTCTAGGCTGCGCCCAGATTCTCCTGCGAGATTAGACCCCCTGGAAATCTTCACACCCCCTCAATTTCGAAATCCTGGCAAAAGTACTGGGCTCTGATGCCCAGCGTTTCCTGCAATTGGCAACCCCCAACCCCTTGCAAAATCATGAAATAACGCTCCTATCGGATGTCCGTTCAAAAGCTTGTCGATTGAAAATTCGCCGATCACTCAAAAGGTCGTAATAAAATGGTTGCTGATGAAATGGTCGCGAATTTAAAAGGTCACCGTTCAAATGGTCGCCGTTCGAATTGCCTCCGTTCAAATGGTCGCCGTTCACAAAGATCACATTCGATTAAATGCTCCAAAATGACCAAAATGTTCCATGTGTGCCGAAAACAGTTCTTCACAACTCTGAAGTTCCGAAGTTAAAGTCACTTGAGTTAACCCATCAAATTATTTCTAACGAAACCCACTTTCTGTGTTCAAAGGAAAAGGAACGATTGCATATGGCAAATGAGAAAATTACATACTTGTGACATTGATTGATAATTTCAAAAGTCACAACTGACCATCGCAGTCATGTATGCCAATGAGTTCAGCTTCCATGCATTCTTACCAGGATATCCGGCCCGTAGAAGGACTAATTCGGGTATGCTCACAGATAACGGTTGTTCGAATCGAGTCCAATGTGCCGGGCAGGGTTATAATGGAGGCCGGAAGCAGAGGCAATCCGGCTCCATACGGAGTACGATTGACGAAATACGTAACCAAACAGTTTTGCCTGAATAGGAGATTGCCCAATGCTTTTACATTGAGCGTATGGGCTGAACAATTACACCTATTGGGTGGAATGTTCTGGCAAAACGTTTTCCATTGCACCAAACTGAATAAATGGGTTTTCAACCATTAAAATGGCACCTTTACTGCGGAGAGAAGGGTTCGGTGGAAAACGACTTCGGTGGAATGTTCAGTGCGAAAAGGTCGATTTTCAAGTTAGGTCATATTGCATGACGGGGGCTGTCGAATGAAAGTCAAGAAAACCTTGACATATTCGGTCGAAATTCACACCGAAGTAGTTTTCCACCGAACCCTTCTCTGCGCCGTTAGTATTTTCATTCGTTTTCGCAAGTGGAATTCATAAAGGACAAATTTCATTATGATCGCGTTCCGCACTCAATAAAAAATAGATAAGCCATAGGACCATTCGATTGCGGGACTTTCTGATCGCCCACTATTCTATCGACGGCTATTTTAACGGTGACCATTTGATTCCGCGACCATTTCTCGCGCGATTGGCGACTATTTTAACGGTGACCATTTGATTCCGCGACCATTTCTCGCGCGATTGGCGACTATTTTAACGGTGACCATTTGATTCCGCCACCATTTTTCGCGCGATTGGCGACTATTTCAACGGTGACCATTTGATTCCGCGACCATTTCTCGAGCGATTGGCGACTATTTTAACGGCGACCTTTTGATTTCGCGGCGACCATTTGAACGGCGACTTTGTGATCTCTCGAACCCCCTTTTGAACCGTGTTTCATTTCACTTAATTTGTGATGTCCAGATGATTGCATTGGCAAGATAAACATGGCCGCGCCAATCATCACAGAAACAGGACAATCTTATGCGAAACTAAAGTTAAACAATATCAGAGCGAGGCGTAAGTTCTGCCGATTAATTACGATCGCAATTTGGAAGCATCATGCCGCTGATGGGAATGAAGTTGACGAATTTGAAATGTGAAAATCTTGCGTGCCTTCTTATCTGCGAAAATGATTTGGCAAACTGGGTGGGTGTGACGTTAACCGGGTGTGACGTTCCGTCCTCAATTTCCAGGATATTCTAGGTTAATTGAAGCATAAAATAACCCGATCAGAATCTGCTGCGCGGCTTTCCGAAGCTGGGAAGTGGGCCTATTTGACCAAGTAATTTTTTTCCCGTTGAATCTGGGAAGTGTGCTGAGTTGAGCCACGTGCTCTTTTCCTGTTTTTGCTCAAAACGAACATTTTGGATCAAGATCGAGTCAACTTTTCATCCGAAAACGATGGAAAAAAAAGAAAAAAAAAGAAAAAGAAAGCAAAAACTTGCTAGATAAGACCAAGTTTTTGTTTTAATTTTGCTTCTTTGGTCGGAGTATTGAACAGTCATATGACTCCACAGATGCACTGAACCAATCGGATCACGTATAATTTAAAAGAGTTTAAAATGTGTGGCATTTCCGAGAGAAGTTCTAAAAATAGTGTCTTAGACCCCACATGGGATTCCGAAATTGTATTTTACACTTACCGATTTGGATTTTTTAAATTCTCGATTAAAAGAAACGGAGTTTATCCTGTCAGGGTTTCGCCTATTATCCATCTGTTGATATCCCCAGTCAATTTTAAAGATTATCTATCTGTTCCGGTTATCCAGCAGAACTCTTTGTCCGTTATTGGCTCTCATGAGAGCCACTACAAGGATCTCCAACCAAACAACTTTTTCAGTATTCCTTTTTTTTTTATTTTTTTTTCAAATTTTTTCCACTTAAGTCAAGAGAGTAAACACCAAAAATTGGGTATCAGGGCACAGAGGTTAAAATTTGAAAAGAGTTTGCAGGTTGCCAAAATTTCACAGAACAAAAGCCATATACGAAGGCTGATCAAGAAAGACTGAGACTGGTGTTGTTGCTGGGCTCCCACGAACTTCTCAGTCATCTCATTTTGTAGGCTGAAGTATCAACCCTTTTACTACGTTTGTGAAAAATTTTTGGTAATTTTCTAAACCTACCCTCTTTTTTATGATGTTTGTTCTTGAGGGTGGTTGTTTTTCGCCTCCAACTTCAAACATGATTTTGCCGGATGAACAGCTTGCTGCGTTGAAGTTGTTTTGCCATTTGAACAAAACGGGATAGGAAAAACTTTGCGTCTTCTCCTGGAAGAATACTGGGATGAAGCTTAGACTCATTCCACTGTGTTTTGATGGACTTTAAGGACCGTGGGGTTAGTTTTGAGAGACAGGGTGGCCGGAAGTTTTGGCAAAAACACGACCACCGAAGGAAACATCAAAACTGCAACAGTCATTGTGCACGAAGATCAATAGTGACCATTAGAAAATTGGTTCAACATTTAAACATGATTATTGGCAGCACCCATGAAATTTTGAGCCATACACTGCACCCCAGGCCAACCCAAACCATTGGGTTCGTCATCATGACAATGTCCGCACGAGTGTCGCAATTTTTTGTCCAACGGCTTTAACCGAAAAGGCAACGGTTTTAGCCAACAAGGGAATCGAGCTCTTACCTCAACCTTCCCACAGTCCACCAGTGACTTCTGTGACTTATTTCCTACTCCACAATGAAAAATGGCTTGAGATGTCAAAGTTTTCAGTCGGAATATGGAAGTGTTTAAAGCTATGTGGAGGCGATTTTGAAGACACTGGCCAAGGATGGACCGCAACATGTGTTCCAAGAATGGAGGAGGCTTTGGGACGTGTGCATCTAATCAGAAAGGACGTACCTCGAGAATAAGCATGACCAAACCAATGTCGAAGTTGAACACAGTGAATGAATCGAGGAGTCTCAGTCTTTCTTGATCAGCCCTCGTAAAAACTAAAATTTTGACATTTGTCCGAATTTGAACCCACGGCTAAATTGGGTTGAAGGAGGGTTTTCTCAAGCGCAATCTCTGGCATGCTGATATTTCAAGCAAACTCCTCGCATATAATTCAACAGTCCTGCCGCATCTTGAATTTGCTTCAGCAGTTTGGGACCCATTCCTAGTCTCGCACATTGATGCCATGGAAAGAGTGCAACGCTGCGCCGCCAGGTTCATCGTTAACAATTACCACAGAACTGCCAGTGTCTCGAAAATGCTTTCTGATCTTGGCCTAGTTCCTCTTCATATACACGTAGAAAAGATAAAAGACTTGCCTTTCTATTTAAAATCATCAGGGGACAAACGCCTATTGAAATCCCGCAACTTTTTGCCCCGAAATTTCAAACAAGGCGATCGCTTCACAATTTCCAATTCCAGCTTCCATTGATCAAAGCTCGTGCATTTCAATTTTCGTTTTTCCCTCGAACACTGCGCGATTGGAATAATCTCCCAAGGGAGTCAACACTGATAAAAAATTACTCCAGTACCGTGGACTTGTCCAGTTAGACACTGTTTATCCGTCACCTATGAATATGAGATGTTTATGCCTTGATATCAAAATGAGCTTTTCCTTTGTTTTTATCGATACATCCGCAATTTCTATTTCATTGTTTTGCTGAAAATGTTTTTCAATTGCATTCATGATGATGTGTTTTTTTCTATCATTGTGATAATTATTGTTTAAGTTATTGTTATGTAGTCATTGTATTAGCTCTTGTTTAAACCTGTGACACATTTGCGATAAATTCTTAAGCAAATAAAACCGAATTGAATTGAATTGAATGAATTGAATTGAATTGAATTGAATTGAATTGAATTGAATTGAATTGAATTGAGGGTGCCGTGTCTGCGAATGTCTTTTTTGCGGGGAGAGCAAATATTGACCAACCTGCCTCTGTTCCGATCTTTGCTTTCTTTGGAAAATGCTTTTGTATCCGTGCACTAACACTATATAATCTTTCATCACGCTCGACTAGTTAAATGCTTGAAACGGGATCACTTTTTTTGCCTACATGTTTTCCCACAAAACTTTTGCCTTCTAGACTTTCTTTATATTCAAAAGCAATTCACACGATGCCACACGGATAAAATAGCCCAAGTGATTCACCGTGCACAAATTAACACGAGCTGAGTCCAAAACACTTCAATTTCTATTCCTGTGATTTCCCATTCAAAAAGCATTGTTGCTCAACAATGAAAAAATTTCATTCCGTTTTCACTTAGCTCCTTTTAAATTGGCCACACCAAATCACTTAGGCTATTTCATCCCTGTGGCATATCGCACAGATATATTAAAGTTTGACAACTATGGTTGAGAGTTGTCAGATTTCGCCATTGACTGGGGTCTCCGAGGCAGGCCTTCGGCCTTTCTCCTCACTCATCGACGTGTCGGGCGGATCCCAATTCCAACACAGCGCTCGGAGAGAGAAATACCAAAGTTGCATTTGAACATATTGGAGGCATAAAATGAGACAAATACAAACATAAGGTAGGGTGGGTGAAAGGATATTCTCTCCACTAACGTCTGTTCATTTTCAGAATGGTCCGCGCCCTTTTTGCAGTCAGGGGTGTGTCAATTTGAGCAAAAATCGTGAATCGGAGATTTTGAGCTGGGGGCCTCAATTTTCGAAACTCTTGTCATTTTTCACCCACCAATCTTTTGATAATTCCGCTTTTCGGAGTTTTTTTTTTTCAATTTTCTGTCACCACGATCTGAATGGTTTGCTGGTCGTTCCTCTCCTGCTTTTAAAATGTGCATTTCTAGTGTGCAGCGCTGGCCGCTGATCCGAAACTTCGCTGGCCCTCCCGTAGCAATTGGCACGACCTGCAATTGCTTGAGGCCTGCCTGAACAGCTATTGCTTGAGGCAATTGCTGTTGTTGCCAACAACTGGAAAACAGGCACACGTATTCATGTCTGAAAATCTCAAAATAGTGTTTATAGATTGCTCTTCCATCTGTGATAATGTTTTGTCTAAGCTAACATGTGCCAAACGAAAATGAAAAACTTTAGCCGTTAGCGAGACTCGAACCCACAATCTTCGGATCAAAAGCCGAGTGCTCTGCCACCGGTGCTGACGGGTATTTCAGTTCTCCATTCGCGCTTAAACGAAAAAGCTCGGATATTCAGGCAAAGAATGTTGTACAATTTGGACACCACTGTCATGCTCCCAGTCCCACCTTCGTTTTGCTGCAAGTTTTGGCGCGGACCAT
>JASGXE010017226.1:0-10879 GCA_030068105.1 Sinentomon sp. SZTP_YWyxl
TTTCCGAAGAGGTTCTGCTTCCTCTCCCTTCCGTTTATGTGCGTAAGCCAGTTCAAAGGAGAACTGACAACGCTGCTTGTTTTAACCACCCTATCTGTTCTTTAAGTGCGTACCATAACTCTTTTTTTCCCCGCACAATTCGCGATTGGAACTCCCTTCCTTCAGACTCTCCATGATCGAAGAATATCTTGTTTGTTCTGGGCTGTTGCCATCGCAAGTTGCTGTCCAATCCTGATTCTTATTTTTGCATTGTGTGTTTGTTTTGATTTGATTGTTTGTTTCTGAATTTTTGGTTGTCGCCAGTTTCCTTTTTGATCGACATTTTTTATTTTGTGTATGTACTTGTGATTCTTCTGCCACCTCGCAGTCGTATTGATTGAAAGAATAAAGAATAAAGAATAAAGAACTGCAGTCGAAAAAGTCCAATTCTTTTGTGAATTTTGCGCATGGGCGTCTGTTATTGCAACGGCGACTGCTGCATTGAATCCATCGCTCCGTGCCCTTTCGTTTTGTGCTCAAAATAACGCGCCTCCAGTTATTTGGATTATGTTTGGATTCGTGTTTCGATATTATTTAACCGCCACCAATGTTTTACGCCTCTGTAACTTATTTTTTTTGCGTGGAGATTTATTTTTTAATCTCATTGTACATCTGGCGGACTAATTATTATTATTTATTATTAAAACAAAATACTGCCACAAGTGGAAAATGGTGGCAGACCGACGAAAATAATTCTGAGTCAAATTACTAAAAAAAAAAAAAAAAAAAAAACGAATGAAGAACAAGCGTTCACAAGGAAAGGCACGAATCATAAACGACAATGTGCGACGCCCAGGGATTTCAGAGCACTGGAGATAAATAATTTTCAAGATCTCAAGAAAAAATGATCCATTGAGGATAACATTGTTTGAATCAGAAAAAAAACAAGTGAATGGAAGCAAAAACAATGATGATAAAATTAATTAATTAATTAATTAATTAATTGATTAATATGAAAGGTGACAGAATTGATTTTACAATTGTACTTGACACGATATCTGATTTTCTTATTGATTTCTTTATTTGATGATTTTTTTTCTGTTACCTTCCTATCCTCTTAAGAGGATAGGAATTTACAAAGCGATTTATGGCGCATTTTAATGGCCATGCACTTTTATCAAACTACTTAATGTCGCAGCTGTTTCGCAGATCGAAAACGTTTTACACGCGTTTCACACATTTTACATATTTCACAACTTTTTACACATTTTTTACACATTTACAAAAGTTTTTGCACACAGCTCTTTACACAAACTTTTCACAAAACCTTTAGCACATGCACAAATTGTCATGTGGAATCGGGCATTTGCACGATGTGAGGAATTTTTGTTGACAATCTTTTGCGAAAATGAAAGCAATGTGCTTCGATACGGTGCAACACTGATCGCATATAAATATTTCAGTCACAGCGAAATTGTAACCATTTAACTACATAAACGTTCAACATCAAAACATTTAACTATAAAAATTTAAAAAATAACAAAAAAAAATAGAACAAAATTATAAAGTATAAAAACACGTAAAAATGAATAGATATCTATGTTTTTTAAAAATATCATAAAAATAAAAAATACAAGATATAAAAATGAATAGAAAAAAATACACAAACAAAATAACAAAAATAAAAGAAAAAGGAAAAAAAAAAAGATTTTCATTAAACACCCCATACCCACGAAATGTTGAACGAACGAAAATGAAGTGAAATTTTGATCGGTGCATTCACCAATGAAAAGTTTGGCAGCAGATTACACCAAGTGTCGACCCATGCTGATTGTAACGCATCCACAAAAGTTGGATTTTTATCCAAAAAATTTCAAATTGTTTTTACCAATAATTTACCCTAAATTTTTAAAATGTTTATCCAGAAAGTTTTAAAATTTTTGTCCACAAAACTTGGAACTTTTTGCTCAGAATCTGGAATTCGCAGGAATATGATGCGAAAGTTTTCGCTGACAAGCTTTTGTGAAAATGCAAGCTGTGGATTTCCAACGACGGAAATTTTTTCGGAAAAAGATCTTTCCACTGGTTGCATCTGAGGATTTTAGTTACATCGAATTTGCACTTTTATCACTGCAGCAAATGAATGAAAATCACAAGCCTGCGAAGTTTTCAGCGAATGAACATGAAATCATGCACCATAGCAGTGAAAATTTGATCGCGAAGTTCACCAATGGACAGTTTGGGCGGAAATTTGTTGTTTTCAATCCATGAACATTTGCTTGACTCTACTGAAAACAACCTGACAACTTGACCAGAGAAAAGCTTATGCGAGCACCTCAAATGGACGGAGTCACTTACCTGGACATCGTGCACCACGTTCTGGCAACCGGAGCATGGCACACGTAAATATACCGCTGAATGGCCAGCGCAAGTGTGAGCCAAATCGACGCCGTGTGAAACAGAGCTGGAATGACCTCGTTCATGATGTTCCAGGCGTAGCAGGCACTAACAGGAGACAGTGGCCGGTAGTGGTTCCGAAATGTGTACATGTAGAATAGCCATGGGGCCGGAAATAGGAGGGTGAACATGTCACTTAGAGCCATGGCCATCAGGACGACGTTGGTTGGTGTGCGCATGTGTCGTTTGGAGAGTACGATCACAATTAGGGTGTTGGCAACTATTGTGATTAGAAGGAGGAAGGGCATGATGTAACCGTACATGGGAAGGGCGTATCGGATTGGGAGTTCGTTGGTGATGTTTAGGTAGTGGATGTGTTGTAGAGGTTGCTCACTGCTGGCATTAGACGAGGCTGACCAGGCCGACAGGCTCTTGTTTGCCTGCGCGCTGGTGTCGGTCAGGACGAGGTTGGAATTTGAGAAGTCGCTCATGTCGAACACGTCTTCCATGATGTTGTCCAAGACGTTCCCAACGTTGGGTAACTCGTCGTTTCCTAAACTTGTTTGCGTTAGAGTTCGTGCCGACCCTTGAGTTATCATTCCACCATTTCTAGGACGTCCTCAGGTTCCAGACTTCTCAAGGCAGACAACAAATGGCGGAAAATCACTTCTGGGAATAGACGTGTCCATCCGAAACCTCATCACGTCATCCGCAAAACACCCTTTCGGAAATTACTCCTGGTTTTGTCTGTCTAGATATTTCTCGGAAAACACCGACGGAGAGAGGTCACTTGGGTCAATATATCATATAAAACGTGACCTCCACAAATACTATCAGACAGAAAAGTGAATTATTACTGCGGACGTCAAAATTCTCTCATCGTCTCTTGAGAGTTGGGTTTCGCATCACGTTGGATGGTGCAGAGAAATGCTGGCCAAACCGAAAATACCAAACGGCATTCTGTCTCGCCGTGCACAGAATGGACTAAAAACGTTGGTCTTCCTGGATAGGTGGCTTTTATCTCCTGAATTTCCAAGGACTGAAGGCGTGATGTATTGTGTCAGGCGTAAAAATTCAGTTCATAAATCAGCTGTCGAACCAAGTTGGTCCCAGGTCCACTTTTGGGCCACAGGTCCACTTTTGGGCCACAGGTCCACTTGCAAACGAATTTATTTTGACCTGCGTTTTTCAGAATTTTGCGTATGAGTATTCGGACGTCACAGTGTATATTTTTTTCAGATCTTTTTCCTGTCAAAAAGGAATGGTATGTCAGTTGAAGTGCCCAGTGTTTTCAACCCAAACAGAGGGGGTTGTTTATCGCATTTCCGGAAATTTTCAAACACACTCGGATGGCGAAACGTCGGACAAGTTCAGGAAATCCCGGCAATTTCATTTCTACGTCAAAGTATTTTTCTCCGAAAAGTTCGAAAACTCTGTTCTAAAACCTTGTTCTGTACACTTTTCGAATGATCATAAGTTCGGAACGTGTCCAAACTTTCAGAACGTAAGAGCTTTACCGTTGAGTGGCCGAAGATCAACCAAACAAACCGCACTCCAGGCTATTCGTGTTGGGCGATCATGGCATCAAACTCCCCAATGTCAAACAAGTCAGAAAAATATTCTTCTTGGATTGGGCTCAGTGTTGCTTCATTAGCACTCCCACCCAGTTGGTAGATATCAGCAGCATTTTGTTATAGTCCATAGCGCTGCTTTCGGGCCGTATAGCAGCGGAACCGTAATAGCCTTGCAACACTGAGCTCTGCTCCGAAACCGAAGTAAAAACTTCGTACTATCGGCAAATTGCGAATTTCTGCTCGGAATTCCAACTTTTTATGCTCTTCCTGTTTTATGAAGAAATCCGATGCTCGGCTTCCACTGTTGCATCCGGCGATACCACTGTTTTATCCGCCAATTCCAGTGTTTTTATCCGACGATTCCAGCGTTTTATCTGTTGGAACAAAGCACTCACAGTAATTTATCAACCGCTGAAAGTGCGGACGGCGTCGTTTATATCGGGCTATTATTTTGCCGTTAAAAATCGCAACTAGAAAGGGTCGTTTTCCGCCGTGCAAAATAATAGCTGGTGGATTTGTGTTTCGTTCCGCTTTACTATCTGGGTGAGCTTGGCTTAGCAGTTCTTAGTCCCAAATATCGTCACTTCACGGTCCATGATGCGATGCGGGTTGATGAAAAGGAGGGACCATCGCTGACCGGATTTTCTTGTTGCTCCTGATTTGTCGTTGCGGAATTCGACCACCTATAAAAAGAAAGAAAAATCGTGATAAAAATGTTTGGGTTTTCCTCGGGCGATTTGTGGATTTGTGCTATTTTGCAACAATGTTCCGGATCCCAAGCGGTTGGTAGTAGAATATGTGCTTTTCCGGATCCCAAATGGTCGTAGGATGCGCTTTTCCGGATACGAAGTGGTTCGTGGGATGCGCTTTTCCGGATCCCAAGTGGTTGGATATGCGTCTCGGGTGGTTGGCAGAATATGCTTTTGCGGAGAAAAAGTGGTTGGAAGGACGTGCTTTTCCGGCTCAAAAGTGGTTGGTAGAATGTGCACATCCTACCAACCACCTATACCAGCCACTTATGATCCGGAAAATATTTTCCCTAAGCACAAAAATCTAAGAAAAAACATGATTGAACAACTGTTAGAGTTTTTTTTTAGAAAAACGTTCAAGCAGAAACAGCAGTCGTCGCGGAAAACCGGTGATGGGTGTCCTGTAGGTATATCAGATAGGTTCGTCTGCAATCCGTGCCAATGTCAGTGTAGCACTGGAATTTATGCATTCAACAAAAACAAGTGTTCCGGCTCAGGTGCGCGATTCGATGTGGGCAAGCGAAAGTCGACGTAAAGAATTCAAAAGAAAGTTCATTTAAAAGAAAGTTAAAAGAATTTAATTTAAATTTAAGTTTGAAAGAAAGTTAAACGTTCACTTTCATTCTTTTTTCCGACAACCCTCCGGGAGTGGAATACCCTCCCCAAGAACTCTAATTTTATTAGAAATCCTCCTGCTCTTAATTAGAGTTCAACATCACGCTCGATCTCTTGGCATTGATTGTTCATTTTTTGCCGTGAGCTTTTTTCTCTCGCTGTCTTGTTATTTTTTTGAACATAGTCGTTTATTTTCCTTGCTTTTTTTTTCTAGTGTGTAATTACTGTCAATACGTGGCAAATAGTTGACAAATGTGACGACAAATGTGATTAAAATTCGCCTATGGGTCTTACATGCAGAGATAAAGCTTTGTCCAAGATTTTAACAAAAACTCAACTCTCCGGAAATTAAACACCCACTTTTGTAACCGACGTCAAAATCTGATACCTCCAGAAAGCTCTGTTGATTTCTGGCGCTTTAAGTTCTACCGCTTGCACAAGAAAAAAAAGAATAAAAAAGTTTTCGAAGCAACAGTTTGATGGGAAAACATATGATTGCGAACATTTACTCCGTCACGGAATTTGATACGGAAATATGATACTGCGCAACTTTGCTGTTCCCGAATTTTGACTTTCCGTTTTTTTTGGTACACGTATTCGTACGAAATCTGTCCCAGTCTGTACCATCATCAAGGATGCCAAGGTGATAAGAACCACGGCACCAAATGCGTGTCCTTTTCAGCATAAAAGAACACATTGATTTTGAAAAATTTGCTCTTGACACATGGACCTTCCTTTACCGGAAGTGGATTTTAAGATAAAACGTAGGGTTACAGAAACGTCATCTCTTGTCAATTTCAGAACACCGTCCGATCATACAGTAATTCTATGCTCGGACGGCGTTTTGAAATTGACAACAGATGGCATTTCCGGAAGCCTTCGTTTTATCCTGAAATCCACTTCCGGTAAAGTAGGTCCATGTCAAAAGCAAATTTTTCAAAATCAACGTGTTCTTTTACGCAGAAAAGGGCACGTATATCATGTCAAGATCTTTGGAGTTTATGAATTCTTAGCAGAAAAATCTGGAAACTGAATAAATTGCCCCCGATTGAATCCGTTGAGAAGCGGCCGGAAGCAAAACCGCCAGGCGGGTGAAAGGAAGGCGGCGGCGGCGGCACCGCAGGCAAGGCGGATTGCGATGCACAAGCAGATCCATCCGTGTGTCGTCGGAAACCGAAGTGACGGAAGCTGAGAACGACACCTCCCGATGCTTATAAAGACAGATTTTGATCCCCGTTTGGCAGTTGCAAATCCCGAGTGCTGACAGGAAGCAAATGCAGGAGGAGATTTCCATTGAGGACATGGAGGACAAGTCTGCTCTTCCATAAATGCATTTTCGTCTTTGGCTGGGTTTACACTGTGTCGTTTCTCTGCATGCGGGATTCGGGGACATTGCAGTGACAACTCTTGCAGTTTTGGAGAAGATGTGAGTGCACTCACCGAGCATGAGAGCACTCATCGAGCACTCATCGAGCACTCATCGAACACTTGCAGCATGATCAACTCATGACTTTCGTGTAAGGCATGATACTTCATCAAATCCAGTTGAAATTGGATGGCCTGGTTCGGGCCCATCTGGTTCCTATCCTTCTGGATCGAAATCTCCCATTTACCTCGAGCTGGAACATTTGTTGCGATTTGAATATAACTATTTTGTGAATGTGTTTTCGAGTCTTTCCAATTTTTTCCTATTATTGCTGGATGCGGTAGAAACAACAGACATGCGGCTGGAGATCAACTTCACTTTCTAACCAAAACGTTTCGAGCCAGAGTGACTCGAACCTCAGAGAAGCAACGAACGAACAGTGTTTCGAGTCCAAGGCATTCGAACAATAAAGAAAAGCGAACGAGAAAAGATACTCGAACCGCAGAAAGGCAGGATATGGAGAGAGACTCGAACTGCAGAGAGATACAATCAGGAGAGATGCAGACACGAACTGAGATGATTGAGAGACACACAGGCTAGAGACAGTTGAAACGTAGAGTCTCGCCTCACTGGGTCCAAGAACCCAAGAAATTCGAACCATAGACAGGCAGGAACTTGAGAGAAACACGAATTGCAGAAAGAGCGAACCAGAACGCCTGCAACTGGAGAGGGGGAGGCGTGCATTGGAATGTTGATAGAGACACGAATTAGTGAGATCTGAACTGAAGACTATCAGTCCAGTGGGTCCAAAATCTACGACATTCGAATCACCAAGAACTGGAGAGTGATACGAATTGAAGAGAGACACTACCTGGAGATAGAATGAGACACGGATTGGAGAGTTTGGTAGAGACTCGAATAAGATTATTTTGAATTGATGAGTCTTGGTCAGTGGATCCAAGAACCTGAGACAATCGAACCACAGTGCGACAAGAAATGGAGGAAGATAAGAAATGAAGAGATGCACTAACTGCATGAGATACGAACTGGATAGGTTGATAGAGATTCGAATTAAGTAGATTGAACCGAAGAGCCTCGGCTCAGTGCATCCAAGAACCGAAGACATGTCACCACAGTGGGACAAGAACTGGAGGGAGATCCTTATCGAAGAGAGACGCTAACTGGGGAGAGAATGAGACATGGAGTGGAGAGGCTGATAAAGACTCGAATTAGATAGATTTTTACAGATAACTCTCGGTCCAGTGCGTCTAAGAACCCAAGACATTCGAACAACAGTGGGACAAGAACTGGAGGGAGATACGAATTGAAGAGAGACACTAACTGGAGGGGGAATGTGATGCGGATTGGAGAGGTTGATCGAGACTCGAATTAGATAGTTTGAGCCGGAAGAGTCTCCACACAGTGGGTTCAAAAACAAAAGACACGAACAGATGAGAGGCACGAATTCGAAAGACAGGAACGAAAGACAAAAATGAATGGACATTCGAACCAGAGAGACGCGATCTATGGGAGAAATCGAGGCAAGAGTTGAGTTTGAGCGAGACTCGAACTGGAGAGAACTTCATCCTGGAAGTTTTAGTCCATTGGGAACCTTGCTCGATGATAGGGCATTATCTTATTTTTCATTTCGAGAGCGGTAAACGAAAAAAGTGCAAAAATCCTTGCGAAATTGTCACGAAGATAGATCCCCAACTGGCATCCGTGTGATGCAAGGAAATGTCACATTGCTATGCACTGTTGCTTTGCCAACGGGAATATCCAAAGCCCCATAATGTTTTACCAACGGTAATATCCAAAGCCCCATAATGTTTTACCAACGGTAATATCCAAAGCCCATAATGTTTTACCAACGGGAATAGGTATCCAAAGCCCCATAATGTTTTACCAACGGGAATATCCAAAGCACAAATGTTTTGCCAACGGGAATATCCAAATCACTAATGTTTTGTCAACGGGAATATCCAAATCACTTATGTTTTGCCAACGGAAATATCCATGTTGGTCGGCTCAACTTGTTAAGATCTTCTTGGAGGGTTTGCTGATGCAGTTCCAGCTGAACCTCCCACAAAATAGATCCTATTTGTCAATTCCAACAATGCGAAAAATGATACAGTGTTAATCCAGCTAATAAAATGGAAGGTTTTTTTTCATTGGGAATTTCTATCTGGGTCGGCGCCTCCTGCATAGGTTTTCTTGAAATCGCGAGACCATTTTCATTGCCTCATCGGAATGGTTGGTTGAATGCTCGCTACCAGTTTACAGCCTTCCTTGGTGTAGGTTTTTCCAAAATAATAGTGCAATTTAGAGTCCATTGGGAAATTAGTGGAAACCTTCCACTCATTATTGAAAACAATTTGAGCGTCCATTCCAATGGCTTCTTTTTAATGTTCTGTTTTTTCTTGTGGGCTACCTCTAATTTCAAGGGGTATTCGGTGTTTCGTGCAGGTTTCTTTTTTGTAAACAATCATGTAAAAATGTTGGCCTGTACACTCACAAAAGCAATAATGTACCCATAAATCGGTTAATACTAGGAACGCGTGAAAGTAAACTTTGCGCGTAGTAGGCGAGCTTGTTTTAAGCGAGTGGAGATTAACTGTTTCTAAAATCCCGGTTTTTACACCTTTCTCGGACCATCGTGACATAATTCGTGCACAAACTGATGTGTGAATAACACTTTTTGAGCCTTCAGCCTGATCAATGATCGCCATCAGCGGAACAGGTTCGTTCAAAATTTTCAATGACAATATGTTGAACTCGTCAACTTTTCAATCAAAAATTTTCCAACTTTCCAAGAAAGATGAATGAAGATCAATATTCGTGCACATAACGGTTTCCAATCTTGTTCGGTTGTTTCTCCGTTAGATAGGCGATCTAATTTTCAGGCGATCAGGATTGCCTTTTGGAAAAGAAAGAGAATGCCTTGCACTCTGTCAAAGAAAAAAGTGTGGGAAAGATGAGGGGCTCAAAATGGTAGGGTTTAATGGGGAGCTATGAGCTCTTGGGCTGCTGCCTTTTCAGAGATGGCGTAGACCTAAGCGTCCGGGTACTTGTAATTTACAGATCGAGAGCGGGATCAATCAGCTATCTGACTTCACATTGGAAAGGAAAAGTAATGCCAATTGGATAAAATAGCATGCTATATTGGATAAAAATGAACACAGCCGCACATCAGGAAGGATGGTAAAATATCACAGGAATGCAAGGATCACAAGTTAAAATTCAGGGTTTGGAGCAATTAAAATACTATGGACACATTGGAGGAAAACACCGGCTCCCAACATATGCAACAATTTGAGTTCTGAGCTGTTATCTGACAGTCCGTTCGCAAATGGCCATTGCGGAGGAAGCGAGCAACGGGGATTGACTTCTCTACTTTTTTAACTACGAATATTTCCAGAAGGGTAGAAACTTATCTTTCAGAGCATCTTCAGGGAAAGCTTCACGGCAGGTAAAATTCTGGCCGAGGGTGCGATGCGGAGGCAGGGTTGGTGCACTGGGGTGCAATCGTCTCCCTCGATAACATCAGATTCGGCTTTCCCGGGCCCTCTTGAAATATATCTGTGGATCTATTAGTGGCTCCCAAATCGACCTGGATTGCCTTGTGGATAACGTTAACTCTTCTGTGTTCGTAAGTAGGACCTTTTCACGTGTGTTCCCTCATTCCGTGAGCCATGACAGGAACTGGTGGGGAAAAAATGTGAGGGAAAACCCCTGTGATTTGCCATTTCTGACAAAATGAAATCGTCGCAGTTCGGGACAGATTCCAGTTGCGAAAGGACGACTCAAATAAACCAATCCATGAACTCAATCAATTGTTTCGTACTTGGGTGCTCTCACACTCAAACTATCAGAAGATTCAAAGCATAAAAGATCAGCTCCTCAACTCAAGTCTCAATTTCTCATGCCAATAATCCGTAACCCTCTTCGCATTTTAAGGTTATTGATTGGAACCTACTTTCCTTTGCATGCCACTCATATAACTTCATCATTTGCATGTCAAGTTTAATCATATTTGGGGCCTAATTGTGCAGGAAATACTTTTAGCAACAATCCATCAGATATTAAGAGCTAAACTGAAATGTCAATCAAAATTCAAAATGAAGGTAACTGATGAGTTCAAGCCCAGAATCGGCTAAAACCACAGAGGCCTGTTCTGCGGATGTTTGGGATTGAGCGGA
>JASGXE010017227.1:0-10210 GCA_030068105.1 Sinentomon sp. SZTP_YWyxl
GGATATATTAAAAACAGTGCTTGTCATCAATGGGAAATATCGACTTTTTCGGTTTGTGACAACCGCTGTCGGTAACTATTCCTATGACATGCATTTTTATTTTTTGTCATGGTGACAACAACGAAGTCAGCATCCTTCCCTCTCCGCTTTTCAACTGTGCCCTCCGTCCTTCCGCCTGATGACCCACAATGGTGATCCATAGGAATGTGCGATTCCGAAAAACTGGATTACAATTCCGAGGTACCTATTTCGATTCTGATTCCAATAATTTCGATTCCGATTACGGGGCCATCTCGATTCTGATTCCAATTCTCGATTTGGAGGCCAACTTTATTCCGATTCCTGGTGAATCAAGTTCGATTCCGATTCCAGAGAATCACATACCAAAATGTGTGCGATTCACCAATGTGGGATGGGATTGCAACGCAACACAATTGATGCCACAAAACAGCAATCGCACACCCAATTGTTGTTTTTGAGGTACCTACCTAACATATAACGGGATATTTCGATTCCGGGACTATCTCGAACTCAATTCCAATTCCTAAACTCGATTCCGGTTCCTGGAATCGAGGCTCGATTCCAATTCCTATTCTGCACAACCCTAAGATGTACCATCGTCGTCAAGGGAACTGATCAAAAATGGACAAACTAACAGGCGAATACCTCTATCTTGGTTACCTACCAAACACCATTCCCAAAATCTCTGCATCAATTATTCCAAAAATTCATATGACCTAGAGGAAAAATGTCTGCAAATTTCAATAAATTTTGACAAATTAATATACCTACTTGCTGAATGAACAAGCTTGCAGCGGGCTTCAAGCTATAGGTACATACCTGGGTACTTGCTGCGAGCTTCAAGCTATACCTACCTGGGTACTTGCCACGAGCTTCAAGCATGATGCAGAATGTTCAATGGCAATGACAGCAACACCTTAACGTTGCATTGTTGCTGATGGCAAAGAGCTTGAACATGTTCTGGACCAGGCTCCGCTGCATTTGTATTGGTTCTTTTCTGGACTCGTTCCTGTATTTAAAATGTAGCTGCCAGCAACAAGTGACGATCGCACTTGGAACATTCGATGAACTGCGCAATGGGCATGAAAAGAAGGAAATGAAGAACGCAACAGTCCAATAACAGCAGAAATGCGATTCGAGAATGAAATTCGCGTGCGACGCGAAACACATGCATGCGCCGTCTGCGCCCATTCTTGCGAAAAGCATAGAAAAGTGAAAATGGAGTGTCTTGGTCCTTCGAAAAACTATTTTGTTGCAACATGCGATTTTTTTTTGAAACGCGATTTTCGATTCCACATGGAATTATTCGAATGTTTGGGGAAAACGCGAATATTTCGAATCAAATGGTTGACCATTTTTCTTCAAATCAAATACGAACATCATGTGCTGAGCTCGAATCGAATACAAATAGTCTTAAAAATCTCGAATACGAATAGTTCGAATTATTTTCAGAGCCCTACTTCACGTTTGATGACATGGCCCATGCATCTTTGTCGTGCTGTGGGTTGCTGCTGTCAATCTGGACCTACGCTTTCCTGTCTCTCACCAATGGTGACCCGGTTGGTTGTTTTCTCTTTATTTTATTTTTATGCCTCTGTTGTTGCAGCCAATGTGACTCCTTTTGACTTTCACCCACTTCTGGTCTCTGTGATCTTCGCCACCATTTGTGATGGCGGCTGACAAAAAAAATGCATGCTACCTTGGCTCAACCACATGTCAATGCTGAGTGTTGTTTCACGGTTTGTGTGGCCCTGGCAAAAAATGATGCATGGACTGGGGACACTACTGTCCAATGGCTTTAAAATGTCTGTGGCCCCCTACTACCTGTCTAGTATTTTTTTTATTTACCTAGGTATATTTAATGTGTAGCTTGCATGTGAAAAAGCGTACAGCGTTTCAGAAACGGCATTCGTTGAATGCATTAGAAATGGCATCGAATGCCAGATCGAACACCCCGGAGCACTCAACTGACACGGAGCACTCAACAGGTAACGTTTTGGCTTCAATAAATTAGTTTTTGTTAGTTTTTTTCATACTTCAGCAATAAAAGAATCATTAATTGCTTGGAAAGAGGGCAAAAAAGAAAAAGAATGACAAGAGAACTGGGTCTCAATTTGGGGTCTTGAGGCCTCAATTGGAGACCTCTTAATCAGGACCTGGAAGAGGAAAGATGCAACTTTGGGTGTTGCCTACCAACCGTAGCCTGTCTTCCGGAAAATAGCATTAAGATCATGGCATCAGAACCTAGCAACCCTAACATGTCAGAGTTTCTAGGTTTTGCTGGGGATGGGGGCTTATTTTGGGCAGTGCAACATGCTAGGAACAACAAATATGTCAGGGATGTCGGCATTCTTCTAATGTGTGATCCTGTCACTTGGTGCGATATTACATTCAAGTAGTTGGCGTGTATGGCAGCTTAATATTTTGCGAATATCTTGGGGAGAGATCTCTTGCATTGCCTCTCATGAATTGGCTCTTTTTCTTCATACACGAGAGAGTGCGGCAGGGCGGGAGGGAGGGAGAGTGCAAGCAACCAACCATCTTTCTCGTGGGCCATGCGGTGGGGTTTTCATGCATTTAGGTTGACCTCTTGTCAACATAGTTTGTTGACCGTCCGAAGCTGTGCATTTGTAGAGAGAGAAGGGGTGAGGGGGAGAAACAGTTTTTCCTCGTGGCCTCTTCTTTTTTGATTGATTTGATTCACCAGCTGGAAATTTGCCACATTGTAGCAGGTGTGGTGGAAGTACCCAATATTTGAAAAAGTAATGAGGAAAAGATTGCGAAGCAGATAATAGAAGGTGCATCAATCTCTGATGTGCGCAAATTGTAGAACTTCTAGTCCATGCCTGTGCTTAAATTGTAAAATAAAAACGGCCGGCTCCCAAGATTTGAAAAGGGCAGGAGAATTTTGAAAAGGGCTTTTTGGGCCTTCGGTTTCAGACATTTTGTGTCTCATATTTCAAATTGATGAGGGGACTACCCCAAAAAATTAAAGAATTCATTCCTTCATTTTACCCTTCCCTTCCTCTTCTGGTTTCTTACAGCAATCAAATTATCGATATGTGGCGAAATGCACATTGGAGCAAGGGCTGCCACTTCTCAAGAGAAAAAGGTCAGCCGGCTCCGGGAGCCGGCGCCTCCAGGGGCGGCCGGCTCTGAGAGCCCGAGGGAGCCCGCTCAATTTAAGCCTTGTCCATGCAGAAAAGTCCATTCATTTCTGGATGTGAATGGCCGATGCAACAGCAACCTGGCCCTTTGTAAAAGTTTGGAAATGGTTTTGGCCGATGCCAATTGGCGCTTTGTAAAAGTTTGGAAATGGTTTATCATTATGATCCAACTATAATTCTCAGGTTTATCAGCACAAATCTGACAGGACGCGGCAGTGGAAAGATTCATGATTGTTTTGACTTGTGCCCAGAAATTTGTTACAGCATCTGAAGAGCTCTCTTTCGGATGACCCGGAAATAGCAAAAATGCATACACGAAAGGGAGCAAGATACAAGACACGAAAAGTTAGAATTTGCTGAAACGAAATTTCCAAAACGTATGTGGCTCCTGCGCACGTGGCGCTGCCAGCCCCACACACGAATCCAGCGCTGTCTACAAAATTAAGCTGCCATTATGCCATACGTAGGCTGTTCAAGATGAAATCTCCCCGAGGTACTTGGAATCCTCCGATTTCAATGAAATTTTGGATTTTTGTTCTTTTATTAGTTGAAGTTAATTCTGCAAATTTTTAGTTTGGTTGCCAAAACAGTTTAGAAGATTTTGCTGTTTACTTCATTCTAGTCAGGCGTTCAGTTTACATTGAAAATGAGCGAAATTGAGCAAGGGCAGTTATTGAATTTTTGACCATGGGAGGTATGAAGGCCAAACCTATTCACGAACGCATGCTGAAAGTTTATTTTATCATGCATTTGCTCTATCTTTCTGCCGATAATTCAGGTGAGCTCTGTGTTTAATCATGTGTTAACACACAGGATGAAAGCTGGGTGCACCATTTCATTCAAGCGAAAGCAAGCAGGGGAAACGATCATCCCAGCATTTGGCATTCAAGTTCCAGCCCTCAGCTGAAAAAGTGATGCTCTGAGTTTTCTGGGCCGAAAAGGGCACTTGTCAGATTTGGAACTTTCCTATTTGGAACTTTTTCGGCCCAGAAAACTCAGAGCATCACTTTTTCAGCTGAGGGCTGGAACTTGAATGCCAAATGCTGGGATGATCGTTGCTGGGAAAGACGGTGTGAGAAAGCTGGTATGAAGGGTAGGTATGCACGTTTGATGTTGGTTTCTTTTTTCATTATCTTGGTCGAGGGTTTCTTTTTGTGCTTCCTTGATCATTCCAACTGGATATATTTCTGGAAAACTGGATATATTTCTGGAAAAACTGGATATATTTCACCTGCTTCAACGCAGGCATCGTCAGCAATGAATCGGAGGCGAATCTATCGTCTGCAAAGCTGGCGGAGTTTGTGTTTGGGAAATCTTCGTCTGCTGCAGCTGCTGGATGAAGTAGGACTCTTCAAAATCCTGTTGCACCAGAGGGGTTGTTGGTGGTGGCAGGAAGGTAACATGGTTGGCGAGGAGAGAGTTCCAGATCTGGTTTAAACCGCAGCCATCTTTTGCATCAATGGCTTTGGAGTGTGCTTTAAGGATTTCAACCCATTCCCGAATTAGGTGGCCTTTTAGGGTTCGTGGTTGTGCAAGGATGGTGGTTTGATCCCAGATTGGAGTGTGATTGTGTTCTCTGGGATGGAGGGAGAGGGCAGTGCTATTTTTGCCTGTCTTGGCACCATGTTTGTGTTGTTGGAGCTGTTTGTGGATGCCTTGTTTCGTTTGGTCTTCGCACACTTGTTGCACTGACACAGGATACAGTAGTATGCCTGATCTGGTGGCTTGATCAGATCTGTCCTTATGGGTGCAGAGAAAGGTGCTCTTCTAATTTTGGCTGGTGGCAAGCATGCTGGTTGTATGTCGTGGTGGCGCAGGATCTGGGAAAGACGGTGTGAGAAAGCTGGTATGAAGGGTAGGTATGCACGTTTGATGTTGGTTTCTTTTTTCATTATCTTGGTCGATGGTTACTTTTTGTGCTTCCTTGATCATTCCAACTTCCTGCAGCAATCCACCTTCCACATGCAGTACGTCGATGACTCAATCCTGTCCTGGCCTCATGGAAGCAACAGCTTCCAAGGGTTGCTCTCATACTTCAACACCATCCATCCCAACATGTCTTTCACCTTCGAAAAAGAAGACAGCAACACCATTCCCTTCCTGGACCTTCTTGTAGTTCTTGTACATACACAGGGAGGACTCCAAGCTCAACATCCATCGGAAACCAACCCACACTGGCTTGTACCTCAACTCAGACAGCTGCCACATCGAATCACAAAAAGCTGCCACATGGAACAAATGTCAGGACAGGCAAAAACAGCTCTGCCCTCCCTTCATGCCAGAGAACACAATCACACTCCAATCTGGGATCAAACCACCATCCTTGCACAACCACGAACCCTAAAAGGCCACCTAATCCAGGAATCAATTGACATCCTTATAGCACACTCCGAAGCCATCAATCAATGCATAGGATGGCTCCAGTTTATTAAACCAGATCAGGCACTCTCTCTTTGCTAACCATGTTGCCTTCCCGCCACCACCAACAACAACCCCTCTGGCGCAACAGGATTTTGGAGAGTCTGACTTAATCCAGCAGCTGCAGCAGACGAGGATTTCCCAAACACAAACTCCGACATTTGCAGACGATTGATTCGGCGCTGATTCATTGCTGACCGTGCCTGCGTTGAATCAGGTGAAATATATCCAGTTTTTCGCCATTGTTTGCAGAGTGGTAAGCACCTTGCCTCATTTCCGACCTCATCATAGCAAAGATTCATTTTGATGCATATTATACCGTTTCCTGGTACCCAGTACCGTACTGATTTAATGACGTAGCATAACCGGTCATGCCCGGCGCTCGTACTCGGGACACGAGAAATAACTAACAAATTTTCCAGCGCCCGTACTCGTACGCGAGCGCATTTCCGTATCTCAGTCCAGCGACCGTACTCAGTACGGAAGCAGACTCGTCTGCTTTGCCGCTGTTTCCAAAAATATTCTGACGATTCGCGACCGCCAAAAAATATTTGAATGCAAAGCTGAAGATTCAGCGATCTTTTAGACTCTTGAACCACCAAAATCGGTGGAACCGTTTTGAAGTGGCATAATTTTTAAATTTCCCGCTTTTTTCTCTTTATGCCCTGTCGAAGGCGCCATTTTTTCCCGATTTTGCGAAATCGGCCGACCGCCGAAATTCGAATTTTTGTGAAGTCAGAAGCGTGATTTAGCAGACGCTTGTTTCATATCGACGTATAAATTGTAAAGGCGGCTTAGTGACAAAATTTCGATTTCCGTTTTTTTCATCAAATTGTGGCATAAACTGTTGTGCTACGCTCCATGGTCTTTTTTGCAAAAAAAAGTGTCCCGGCCAATTATTTTTTGGGGTCAGACACAAAAAAAAATTAGTCCAAACCCCGAAATCAAATTATAAATTGTAAACGCGGTCAAATGATACTTGGCCGGGTATACAAGTTCCCAAGTCAGTATTTTAATAAATTGTAAACGCAGACAAGTGACACTTGGCCCTTTATTCAATTGAAATCTCCCGTGACTTGTAAATTGCACAACCAGCTATGTGTCACTTGACCGTTTATACAATTAAGAATTCTTTACATTTGTAAATTGTAAACACGGCCAAGTGGCACTTGGCCGTTTGTCCAATCGCTGAGTCCGTCTAAAAATAAATTGCATATGCAGCTAACTGATACTTGGCCGTTGTTTCATTTTATCTTTCCTCATTGACTGTGAAATTGTAAAGACGGGCAAGTATCACTTGGCCTTGTTTTCTTTCAGCGAACAACACGAAAAATAAATTGTAAAGACGGTCAAGTAGCACCTGGCCGTTTTTCCAATTTTCTATTCACGAAAAGTGTAAATTGCATACGCGGCCAAGTGTCACTTGGCCGTTTTTTCAATACCGGACTCACGAAAAGTGTAAATTGCATACACGGCCAAGTGACACTTGGCCGCTTTTCAAATTTTATGCAACAAAAAATGTAAACTGCATGAACGGTCAAGTTTAATTCGCCCTAATGATATTCGAAAAATCCTCGACGGATATTGCAAGGATGGTCAAGTCGCACTTGACTCTTCTGATTTTAATATTTTCTCTGGTCGCATATTAAAGTTGATACCCACAAGATTACCTCCCAAAAACAAAATCGCGAAATTAATCCTCTTTGTATCCAACCATATAGGTTGCCTGGGCCTGGCTAGAACAACGGAAAGGTCAAAGGCTGACCCGCCAAAGTTTGAGTACCTCAACGCGTATCTAGAACAACAAAAGGAAACCAGGCACAAAACCAGTGAGAACCTTTTCTTTTTTATCCTCAAGTTCAATCTTATCTTGTGAGTGCAGCTTGAGCACTTTATAAACTGTACAGTGGCATGTTACTGTACCATTATGTTCAAGATGGAGTACGCAAATGTTGGATATTGTGAAGCGAGCCATCTGGAATCTTACCACTCTTTGGCAATTTCAAGAATTCGAGAAATCCAGAAATCGTTGACTGAGAATATTGCAAAGCGGCAAAATGCCAAAGGCTGCTTGTTCGGGTGGTATTTATAGTACGAATGGCTACGCCAGTGTGGCCGCCTCGCGACAACCGTGTTTGGGAAAATCTAGATTTTATCATTAAATTTACAATTAAAATTACTATTAAAATGCTCCTGACTAAAAATATTCGATCTTCCAAGCCATCTCGTTGGTTTCTGCCTTCAAAAAACTTTTTAGACGCACGCAAAATCCTAAATTTGGTTGTAATATCTAAATGCAGCTTCACGCTGCTGTAACAAGTAAGTAGTGCAAACAATTTTGCGAATTTTGGTCAATTTTAGAAATTTTGGCTACTGCGGGGAATCGATCCCGCGACCTCCGGATTCACAAGCAAACGGTCTGCCACTGAGCTTCCGGGGCAACTTCCAAACAGCATTCTGTGGGTCTACACATATTCGGCGCGGTTATCTCAATTTATGTTTTGTCCCAGACTTTAGATTTTGAGGTTGAAATTTGCGACTTTCAGATTTTTCCGATCTTCGCAATTCAGAATCTAACTACTGGCAAATTTTCGAGGCGGCAGGTGGTCTCTGGAAGTGCCCAATAATTTATGTCAGTCAGTCAATCAGTTACGCTTTTTGTTTTGTACATAGAGAGGCATAGTGCACGCAGACGAGTGGTATTCATTTAAGGAGATTTTCGGAGCCATCAGTTAATGTGAAAAGACCAAATTTGCATTTGACTTATAATTAACAGGCGTGAATCAATGCTCTTATGGAAACGAGCTTTGTGCAGTAAAGCCTATCTTCCAATTGGGTGATCCATTCAACACACGGAGACATGAAAGTGTGTATGCTCAAAAAGGTTGAAATGCGGAAATATACATACGTATAAAGCCTCATTTGAAAACCATACCCAGTGCATACCACCCGTTCGGTGGTGAGGAAAATTTTTGTTCTCGCAGATGTGGATAAAAAAGGACAATGAAAATTTACAGTCAATTTCTACTCTTTTTGATAGTCCCATCACGAGGCCAGTTGTTTTTCAAAACGTTAGAAATCATCAAACCCAAGGCTGCTCCAAACAACATAAAAAACAGGACTTTCTACACCGGACCGCCGCTGGACGACAATCTGCTTCTTTCCATTTGGAAGAGCCGAGCGGACGGAATGCAAAATTCAATTTCGGGTTGAATTTTTTCGCAAGATTTGAACGGAATTGGAATTTTTTTGGAATCGGAACACCATTCGGAATGGGAACTGCAATGGGAGTGGGAATCTTAGCCGGAACCGGAATTGAGATGCGCTGCTTTTGCGAATATTTGCCTGAACTACGCTTCAAATGTAGCGTAAAATCAATGCTCACACAGTGAGCCTGAATGGCAGGGCCGGGGGTGGTTCCGTCCTTCAACGATCCCATTGATCTCTTTTTTCCTTCCTTTCCATGCAGCGAAAGGAAGAGAGTGCAACAGGCCCGCAGTGGGAGGAAATTCCATTTCTTCTGATATGCCACAGAGCTCTCGAGGTGATCAGAACAGCTGAAAACGATACCGAAACTATGCTCAGATTGGTTTGTGAACAGCGTAGTCTGGTTATTTGTTGTCTCTGTGTCTTCATCGCAAGCATGAGCACTTAAGTTTGCCGATGTTTCTTGGTGTGTGAAAACAAGGCCACACTCGATGACAGACATGGGGTCGATTGCACAGCTCCGATTTTGCCCGAGGGCTAGAGCAAAAGTCGAAGTTAGCCCTGGGCTAAGCAAAAAGCCTTTGCACAGCCTCGAGCTAAGTTAGTCCTAGTTCTAAAGTTAGCCCTCGGACTTTCGTTAGCCCAGGGCTAAATTGAGGATTGCACAGCCTCGTGCCAACTTAGCTCAGGGCTAAACCGAGTGCTAAATCCGTGAAAAATGGTCATATTTAGCACTCGACTTAGCTCTGCCTCCAGGCAGGGCCAAGTCGAGTGCTAGCAGCTTAAAATATTAAATTCGCGCTTAAATTCTAATGGTTTGTCAATTCTTTGAATAAGGGAAGTTCAAGAAGGGCGGCGGTGGGCAGGTATTTGCAAAAATTGAAGCCTGCAGCGAAAAATACACGCGATAAAGTTCTGCGTAGAACCATCATTCCACTTGGAAATGCGTGGCACACAGGAACGTCATTTTAGGTGCTTATAGCTATTATAAAGCATGTACCCAGCCAAACCTTGCTGCACCCACCCATACCCAGCCAGAAAAAGACCGCATACATCGACACCCAGCCAGAAAAAGACCGCACACAGGGGCGCAAAAGCCGGGGGAACAGGGGGGACACGTCCCTCCAATATTTTTCTGATGGAATTCGTCCCCTCCAATAATTTTGTCGAAATTCAGATTTTTCTGCAAAAATAGTGTGTAAAATTGCTTTTTTTTTTAAAACCGTTTTTTCTGGGCACCATTTGAGGTTCCATTTTTTTTCAAAATTTCTTCCCGTCCGGGGAGGGGGACACTCCCTCCCCGTACCCCCCCCCCCCCGGCGTAGCGCTGAGCGCAACGCATCGTCGGAGCCGAACAAGTGGCCGTTGCTGTTCGATGGTCCCACGTCCCCTCAAAG
>JASGXE010017228.1:0-10626 GCA_030068105.1 Sinentomon sp. SZTP_YWyxl
AAAATTGTTTGAGTTGTTGGTCAGTTCTTTTTAGGTTTGTGAACTCGCACTCCCACATCTCGATGACAGTTATTCCCTGGTCCTGGAGGAATTTTGATTTGAGTTGAGTTGCTTCGTGTCTGCTGTTGGCGGTCTCCTTGGGATCGGAATGGTAGGGAACGTCTCGTCCGTGTTTAAAGCATTTTGTGCAGCCGTGCCAGTAGCATCCATTGAATTCGTAAACGGTGTTTGTGTCTTTGTGGTCTTGTTGAACGTATCCTTAGCACCGACACCTCTTTTTAGATGCCTGTTAGGTCCGAAACCTTTAGGAGATCGACAAGTTGTCAAGGTAATATTTAGATTGTCCAGGGGCGCCTCGCGGTTGGACTGCTGCCCGGCTTCAACCATGCGACAGAGATCGTCGGGTGTCATCTGGCTGAGAGGCCGGAAGGGGAGTTCCTGGCTGAAAGTCCTGTCCCCGTTATCGATGGTTAACTGGACAAAGTCGGTGGAGTCCAGGTTCTTTGAAAGTCCTTCGTGGATCGTGTCCAGTGCTCGATTCATACGCGCTGCAGGGATAGCTGACAGAGAAACTTTGCGCACAGAGCCCCGAACCTAGGATTTTCTTCGATGGAATCTTCTGTGACGTTATACGGGTAAAAATCAGAGTGGTTGAGGGTGGGTGGTTCGGGGCTCAGAGGGGTGGTAACATGAGCACTGGACGAGGAAGGCATACCGAAACCTATTTGCTGGTCAAAAATTGGGGTCGAGGCCCTTGGAATAGGATTTGGAGTCTGGAAAGGGTTATACGAATAAGCAGGAATTTGTGGGCTGGAACGAGTCAATTGCATGAGAGACATTTGGAGGCTGTGCCCTGAACGAAGGTTGGAGATAATCGAGAGAATTGAAGATGGCGTCGAGATCGGGTGTTGACCAGGTTTCGGCATTTAACATGACGCCATCTCGCAAGAAACTTTGACAGTTCGCGATTTCCGATTGCACGAAACTGTCGGGAAAATGTGGGGGTGACCGGGAGAAGCGGACCAAGATCGTGGAGGATCGATGTAAACGGGTCAAAGTCGGGTGCAGGAAGTAGAGGCGAGGGACATCGATTGAACGACTCATTTCGGTGAAACTCGAGATCCGGGTAGCAATCCACGATTGCTCCAAAATTCGACGAAGGCTGCTGAAGATCGTTGGTCATCCGATGAAATTCGTCCAAAAAATCTGATCGTGGTGACCAGATCGGCACGGTCTCAGGATTTGAATAAGGCGTTGAGGAATCGATGTTTACGGCGGAAGATGGCTCAGAGTGGCTCGTGGATGGCCCTTCTCCGGCCGCAGAGAAATCATCACAATCATTCGAATAGGTCGGAGTTCTAGCGCTTTTGGGTTTACCAGGTTTGAGAGGTCGACACGGAATGCGTGGGCCACCCCCAAATGATGGAGATCTGGACGAAGCATTACAAGGATTGACTATACCGGAGCGTTCTTTAACGGGCCTCTTTTTCAGAGGAAGACGGAAACTTGAGACTTTCTTGGGAGACTTCACAAGGACTTGAAACGGATTGGGGGTGGCGAAATCAGTGGTTAACAAGTTGTGACATGATTTGGGGTTGTTCCCGAAACTCGCTCAAAACCAGAAAGCAACGGAGAGGCCGACCGTTTCTTTGCTTTTGGCCGCATAACAGACGTTTGGTTAACTGAGGTCCTTTTCTGTGGTCTAGCTTTGGGAAGGCCTGCTGAAGTGGAGGTCACCGGCAGACAGCCAACGGGGACTCCAATCGATTCCGGTGTGACCGATTCCGCATGGTTTTGAAGATCAAGATTTGCAGGCGGCGCTAATTCAGGCAACGATTCAGTTACTATACCCAGAATTGAATCCAGGTCACCCTTTAATTCCGGCAAGGGACTTACAGGGGCAGCGCTTGTCAACCAATCAGAGAGACTTTCATCGGAACATGGCGAAGAAGGGTTTTCGGTGTTCATTGACTGAGTCAAATCGGCTGTTGTCTCAACAGGTTGTGGCAGGTTGAGAGGGATTGAAATTTCAGGCTCGAGTTGCACTTTCGCAGCGAGAGGTGACTTAGAAGAACCGGAAAGATGAGGAAACTGAGCCAGATCGAGAACGTTGATGCCTGCATCAATTGCCTGAAGCAGTACTTCTTCCGAAAAATCCAATTTCACTTCAGGATGGACAATTGCAGGGCTTTTATAGGTCGATGTTTGAACTGATCTTTTAGCCAACTTTTTGAGCCGCAATTTCGGAGCACGAGTGATGTGTGGAGAAACAGAAGTGTCAGATTCAGGATGTGACGGCAGAGCAGCAACGGAAGCGTATGTTTGAATGTCCTGTGAAGTTGTGGTTTGTTTAAATTCATCAGCGATTTGATTAATTGCAGATTGGATTGTTGGTGAAACATCTTTTTCGTATGTGAATTTTATGTGGCTAAGGTCTGTTGATTTGGGCATGGCGCCAGCATTGGTTTCGTGTCCTGACATGCTCACTACATCGCGCGGAGTTACTTTGACAACATTTTCACCGTCGAAACGGTAAGCGTTTGAGATATCGTCTAAATAATGAGCCGTAGGTATACCCGCAACCTCACACATCACCTGCAAAAGGTCCCATTTCTCCCCGCTTTCCTGCTTTTCGCGCAACTTAGCCATTAATTCCTCTACTGTTATCGTTGCCATTGTACCAGAATCCACGAGTGGTATTCACACTAAGGAACTTTTATATCTACAGCAATTAAAGGTATGTGCAAACTTGATGAGAATAAAGACCAACAACAAAAGCAAAAGCAAGAAAATTAAACTGAGGACGCTTGGTTTTTACAAAACTACCCTCTCACTTGTCCTTGAAATTGTTCCTGGTGAAGTCACCAAAGCCCGGCCGGCAACTAGCCTTCACTTACCAATCGTTCAAATTCTTCAACACCGAACAAACTAAAACGTATTCACAAAACTTAAATTACACTGAAATCGCAAATCTTTTTTCTAACACAGACGAAAGCACAAGCACATCCGATCACATCAAGCGCAACTTTCACACTGAAGGGTCGTCACACACTGTCACCAAGTATAACCAAAAACGGGGTACCCAACCACAGGCAGGTACTTGCTTCTCATTGGTCAAGTTGTCCGTTATTCCTTATTCAGGTAGCGAATCAGCGTCCACATACAGAGCTGATAGACCCGCCTTCGGGTGCAGGTACTCGCTTGTTATTGGTCAGAGTTGTCCGATATTTTTAATTCAGATAGCCAATCAGAGTCCAGGGATTATCTGATAGACCCGCCTTCCAGGTGCAGGTGGCTCCATTCCAAAAACCGGTTTGGACCGGATCGACCTTTGCAGGTGGCACCATTCAGGTAAAAACCCCTTGTCCTGACTTAATTGGGGTCAACGACCTCGTGACCTCTGAAGGTCAAAGTCATTAAGAAAAGGGTCAAGTGCAGGTGCAGGTCTCCCTATTGTTCCTATTCAGGTAAAAACCGGTTATTCCAGTTCGTAATACAATACCCATTGTTAAGATGCGCATTCAGATGCAGGCGCAGGTGCAGGTGCAGGTGTCCCTATTGTCCCCAAAACCGGTTATTCCAGTTCTTAATACAATGGGTATTGTTCAGTTGCAGGTGGCTTCCTTGCTTCTGATTGGTCAGAGTGTCCGTTATTTTTCCGTGCGATCAGAGATCGGCCATTGTCCTATTCATTAATTGGGGTCATGACCCTTTGACCTCTCAAGGTCAAAGTCATTAAGTGCAGGTGCAGGTGGTCCCATGCAGAATTCCCGGAATTGAATGCCCATTGTCCCACATTAATTGGGGTCACCTTTTGTCTGCGATCGGAGATCGTCGATGGTTATCTAATTGGGGTCAACGACCTCGTGACCTCTGAAGGTCAAAGTCATTTGGTGTCAAGTACCATAATGGCGCCATCTGCGCAGCAGGTGTTTACTCGCTTGTGATTGGTCAGTTAATTCAATAGCTGAGAACCGGATATTACAGGTACAGGGTGCTCCAATTGCGCGGGGCTGCTGGCTGGGGGCGCGATAGCCTGGCGCGCGGCGCGGAAAGGACGCGTACCCTAGCACGCGGCGCGGGGAGGACGGGATAGCCTAGCGCGCGGCGCGGAAAGAGCGCGATAGCCTAGCGCGCGGCGCGGAAAGGGCGCGTACCCTAGCGCGCGGCGCGGAATGGGCGCGAGGAGCTTCCACGAGCAGCGCCGAACGTCTAGCAGTCGAAACACGGTCGTACATGCCACACAATTAATCCACATTGGAATACACTGTACATGAAAAACCCCATCGTCGTGGATGACATAGCCTAGATAATCCCAATGTTAAACTCTCATCTGAATAGCCTAGATAATCCCCTATTGTCTAGAATAGCCTAGAAATAGCCTAGATAATCCCAATGTTAATTTCCCATTGTCCGCCGACGCCCTGACTGTTTTTAGGGCTATCCGGACAAGAGCTCCAGAACACCAGAGCAGTGAAAAATTCCTCACTATAATGCGAGCCACTTTCGTACAAAATACCGACCCTTCATTCAAGCAGGACATGCGGCGTTTATCTTGTCGCAGGCGAAGCTTATCATTAAAAACCAATTTCAACTGTCACAATTTCCTGTTTGCCCGCATGGGAAAATCAGCGTTGGAAGAATTTCCACTCAGTGTGTGAAATTGATCTGCACGACCTTCAGTGCACCATGTTTATATACGCTGGGTTCGGCAGTCAACGGTACCTCTATTATGGTAACTGTTCAACGTCCCGAAATTCTCACAGTCTTTTCCCGTGCGTCTAGTCCACGCCCTAAAACTCATATAAGGCGCCGCGTGAATGGCCCTGTTTGGGGACGATACCAATGAATGCCCCAATGCAACCTCTTTATAATTTCGTAATCATAATTGTCAGACGGATGAAGTCTGAACCGTTCTTTAATTTTGATAGCGTGTGGCAAACTAAAAAGTGTCTGCAACATTTATCACCCATAGATCAAGCATCGGGTCACTTGGTTTCTCCAAAAATCAAAAACGTCCACGGAATTCTTTTGCCGCCTTCTTGTAAAATGGTAATTGTGGAGATTAAAACCCTAATAAATTATTTGCGTGTTTAGACAAGTTCTAATCTATTTGCGCTCCTTTCGGAAAAGAAGGAATTCCGAAAATGTCAACTTCTCGAAATCGGCGAATTCCATAAAATGCTCCAATTTCAGCTACTTATAAGAATTTCAAGGAAGAAATAGAGGGATGGGCAACCGTTACAAAAGCAGGTTTGTTTGTTTCAATTTCAATGCATGAAGACAACTTTCCACGTCTATTTCATTCGTTGCAGCGCCATTCAATTTGTTTTGCCATGAATATCTTGTGCCATGGTGGATAAGATGTGAAAAAACAGTACCTATGGCTACATACGGATTAATAGGGATTTTACATGGGGCCGATTTGGCCTTGAAAGCATAGGATAGCTGGTCGTTACCCTCGTCTGGAACGACTTCCCACGATCCCGTCTGGCGCCGTCTGTCTGGTTTGCGGTCGTGCACCCGGCAGAGGCAGAGCGGTCGGCCCGCCAGCGTAGTCTTGAACCCGTCGCCCCGCCAACACACAATGGAAGTTATACGTAGGGCCTATAGCTTGTGGTTCGCCCGTTGATGCAGCCATGGTGGATTGAGTGGTAGTTATCCGGTCTGAATGCTATGCTAACTGCGCTGTTCACCCGTTTGGAGATTGCGTGGAAACCCCGACATAGAACGGCTTGTGGTTTCATGGATAACACGTGGGCTGCTCTTTGGCAGCGTACTCTCGCTGATATTAAAGTCTTGCGAACAGAGTCGCTTATTCGTCCCCCCTGCCTCGGCACCATCTTCAGCAATAGAAATCACCCTTGCCTCTCAGCATCCGCACATGAGGTAAAGCACACAGGCTGCGGGCCTTTTCTAGGAGCTGCGTATAGGTATATATGCAGCGTAAAGAAACACATGGAATGACATCGGTGGGTTCACCTTTATGGTCTGCCCGCATCGCTTCACTTCATGGCGTGCAATGACAAAACAAACGGTTTCAAAAATAGAACACTAGAGGAACATAGAAGCACTGCGACTAAAGTAGAAATCTTCAAAGCCATGTTGATCCCTGCCATCCGACGGCAGTCGAGATGCAGACTGTGATGATAACTGCACAATCATAATAAAATGCTGCTGACTGTAGGTATACGCAGTTTGTCTAGCTCAGTTTGGGCACAATCTCCCCTCAGTCCACTCGAGTTAAATCCCATGCTTTATTCATCCGATCTGCAGCAAGATAGGTCAATATGTACATTCTGGGTCTGCTACGGGAGTGTGACTACACCAAAAAGCTCACGCCCATGCTGTAGAGGCTGTCACAAATCTCATTCGCAGTCTATTCAATAACGATAATGTAACAAATGGCCGCCAACCGCAATTTGTCCCCAATTGCGCTGGACGGCCACTTGTCGCCGAGAACAAGTGGTCAGAAAGAGCAATTTCAAACAAATTGTGAATGATCAGGTCGATATAATACCCATCTTTGTTTGGTAAACAACGCTCCGAAATTGTCTCGTAGGTTAACACCGGTCAGCGCCCAAGCATATACTGGTGATCCATCAAGATAGGCCACTAATTCCTCACTGCGCAGTCTCAAACAGCGACCCAAAGGCGTGGCTCTGAAAATTGTAGGCACATTGGATGTGTGTTTACAGCGTTGTCGATGCGCTCGTCACGCCGTGACAGTCGACAGCTGTCTACGTGGTTTCACCAGCGCGTCAACAATTTCCGGAACCATTTAAATAAATAACATCAGCAAGTTTTTTTTATATCATGAATTTTATGAAATACACACTGTTATTGAAAGATTACAGACTTTCTTATTCTAGGTCATCAAGATATTCGAAGCAAAAAATAATGCAAAATGAATAATACAAGAAACTACACAGTTCACACTCAACGCTATCAAATGCATAGCATAATGTTAGAGAATAGCCAATGAACACAAAATGGCTCGCAAAAGATAGTAAAATATTTTTATATACGACTAACTAATGAATCATGATGATGGGGCCTTCGCAGCACGAACGATAACATCACGTGTGATGTTATAGTGTGTGTTCAAGAATATGCGTATGACCGCCAACCCACCACGGTGAGTCCGCCGTGGTGGGTTGGCGGTCCGATTGGGTCAGGCTCTCGCCAAGTCCAGAGCCGTCATTTGCATCAACTTGAAAGTTTGCAGCCATTTCTCTGAAAAAAAGATTAAAAGAAAGATACTATAACGGAGGCCAACGCAAGTTTACTATGCGTTCAGGTCATGCTTCATACATCAGAGGCAATACTGTCGCCCCAACTATTGCAAGCGCATTTCAGGATGGGCCTCAATCCCTCAAAACTGAATGGTTTCAAAAGTGTGGGTTAAATCGGCGTTGATGGCTGAAAATGGAACTGACAAGGTACTTTGAAAAAGCGTGAGAAAAATACAGCGCTGGAAGAACATCGGAAATTTGGCTCAATTCGAGGAAACTATGATCAAAAGTTTCAAATTAGAAAATAGCCTCCCCTAAAACGGGCGTGCGAGAGGTACTCCAAGAAAGTATGTCTGAAAACGATCAAAATTCGCTGTTGGTGTGAGTGCTCTGCAAATTGGTGCCATCCCTTCTTTACAAGTGTTGTATCGATGCAGGGTGACTGCAGTTGTGGCCGGGAAAATAACCTGCCGAATTAGAGCAGAGCACCCTTGGCAGAAACTTCCGGTATGTACCGAACGGATCTTCCCAAATCGTCCAGCAAATCTGCGAACAATCAGACTGTCGTTTTTAACGGATTTTCCGGATTCTCAGCGGTAATCAAGCAATTGGGTCCGCACCAGAGAGCACCAGATGATATGTTCTAGGAAATCGACCTCAAAGGAAGTGACAAGAAGCTTTTAAAATGTTTTTCGTTTTACTGGCACCTTTTTCATTAAAATATCACCGGTGATGGACAAACACACAAGTTAAAAGCACAAAGAACGCATCTGCCAGGCTTCGGACAGCCTTAATTGTTCCTCATCTCCGTCATCACGAGAACTGTGAATTTGTACCAGCCCAGACATCCGACTCCCTCCATAAGACCATGGTTCACTACCCATCACTTCCAAAAGAAAAAGAATGGCAATCAAGGTCCGTCACTTATCTTTAGTGCCAACGGATTTCAGCAGAACTTCTGCGCCATGTCACCATTGCAGGACCAACTGACTCCTCCCCATTTTCTTCGTGACTCCCAACTATGGCTCCTTGGATAAACCATCTTTGGATAACCAATCCTGTTCACTGTGAGATTGTTTTGGTTTTCTCTTCCCCGACTTTGAGACTGAAACATACGAGAACATGAAAACACTCATGTTCCTCTGCCATTAGTCAATCTCCGTGAAACGCAAATAAATCAATTGATCAATCATTTCAGCAATTATTTGACTGACTCACATCATTCTGACTTTTTGGATGGCAACCCCTCAACTATTGATTCCCAAGGTTGATCAATTAATGAATTTGCGCTTCTGGCAACAACAATGCAAATTTGTATGCCCCGTCTACAGAAATAAAGAAAAGTGCTTTGAATTGTTCTGTTCAGATTAATTTCCAAAGCTCAAATGAGTTTCCCCTTCCTTTTCCGGAAGAACCACGCATTGAAAACAAACGTGAGATTTGAGAATCATCGAAAATATGATTTCCCACAACTTTTAATCTCAATAAAACTTTTGCTTCAACTCAAATTGCTTTCTAACAAGTTGCTGCAAACTCCCTTGGCATTTTCACTTCGCAATCATTTTGCTTCTAGAACTTCCTCTCAGTGGAAATCATTTATCCGATCTTCATTAACGAAAAACAAGCGATTCACAAATTTATCGCAACAATTCACAAAATACCGTAACAATGCACAAAACTATCGCAACAATCGCCCGAATAGCACTCACCCCATAAATGGATATACGATTTCTTGATTCGGCCGCAACTCGATCTTGAAACTCAAAATCCCATAACAACAGAATCCTTCCGATTTTCAGATTAAACTCCCGATGGGATTTATCAGGCGATTCCAGCACTTAAAATGCCACAATGTTGCTAATGCCACAATGTTGCTCACAGCTGACAACTCCGACTCTCGGTAAGAACGGCCTGCCTCATTCCCAGCCAAACGACTTCTGCCTTTTTTCCTCGTTGCGCTCGCTGAACGTTTTTCTGCCTTGCACACACGCTTTGCTTTTGATATCACTCACCTTTCAATTTTCATTAAAATAATAGCTTCTGACACCGCTGAAACCAAATGCTGTTTTCTTTTATTTTATTTTATTTTCGACAAGCTGACCTGAACGCACGGCAATTCAACGACAGAGCGAGCATTGCCGCTACACTCCCACCCCCAAAGCAAAAAAAGGAAATTCGCAGAATTTGCTTTTTTTTTTTGTGTAGGTACGTTCCCTTTTTCATGCACACTGTAGACACTACTTTTTGTTTCTCAAAGCTCCGGAAGAACATTTTGGTGGCTTTCTGCTTTGAACACACCACCGACATCTCCCAGATGAAATTGACAACCTTGATTTTCATAACCTAATCACAGATGGCGACTCAGTATTTTTCATTAAATTCATTTGGATGTGGTTGTTCGTATGTAGCTCGTCAAATTTCCCAATTTCTCTCTTCTGTCATCGGATCCCTCTGGCTAATTGATAGCGTGTAAATAACTCGCCTTCTCCCTCCTAACCACCTTAAAGGGTACTTTGTCAGGAAACGAAGAAGTGTTGCGGTTTAAAAACACGCCACCACTTCGCCCTCGAGGAACCGTCACCAAAAGAAAAAAAAAGGTTTAGATGCAATAGGTACTAATCTTTTGCAGAATCGTGACAGCTGGTTCTATTTTCTTGGCCTTAGTGCGTATTCGTGCTGCCTTACGGTCTCCGGAGATCCCAGAGTGGACTCCTCCAATTGCACTTCATTATTTTCTGTGTCACTTTGTGCCATTTCTGTTTCGACGTCACCAGTGTTGTGTTGTCGCAGATCTTCCGACGAACCCTGATTAAGTTGCTCTTTCTCCTGCGAATCAAAACAAGAGTACTTTGAATGGGAATTTGGATGTTTTGAACAATCAGGTAAGGTATTATACTTTAGAACTCTTTCCATTGCAACGACTAAACCTCTTCCTGTTTCTCGCCATCTTTTAACAGTAACGTGGCCTCTTTCATTTATACCAAGAATAATATACGGGCCGTCATATGGATAGGCCATTTTGGCACAAACATTCTCTTTTGCGTCCGACTTTTTAAACATCTTAACTTTGACTATGTCACCGATTTTTAGATCGCTTTGCCTGAAATTTTTCTCAAAATACTTGCAATTTTCTGCGAAACGCTTTTCAGCCTGTTCTCTCACATGTTCATAAATAATGCGCTTATTTTCTTGTATGAGTTGGTCGTCTATCGGCAATTCCTGAATCTTTTCTGGGTGGATCAACATCAGTTCTTGCTCACTGAACAAATCCCTACCTAAATATATCCTTGCGGGTGTTAAACCATTTTCAAGTTTCATCGAATTCAGACACAGTTGTACATGTCCTACGCTCTGAGCCCAAATATCGCTGTGCTCTTCACGACTGATTTAA
>JASGXE010017230.1:0-10227 GCA_030068105.1 Sinentomon sp. SZTP_YWyxl
CAGGTCGCGAGTTTGCAAAAGCTATCGCAACTACAAATTGCAGGTCGGGGCCCCCAACGAGCATTTTTTCGAGAGGGAAACGGGAAAGGTCAGTTTCAGTTACCTTTTAGATAAATTTGATTTTTTTTGTTTTTCAAAATAAAACTTTTCCTTGCGAGTATTGGGCCCCAATCGACCTTTTCCTGCATGCACAAATCGCTCTCTGCCTTCTGTAAGAAAATGTTGCAATGAAAATCTTCGAACAGAAGAATTTCAAAGATATGGGTAAAACCCAATTCCACCAGGACTTTTGATGCATAGTTTCACGCCTTACACGAATGCAATGATGTTTGCAGTGCATGTTTCCATTGATCTGGGTTTGCAAATGAACTCCCCAATGTTCGAAGAATTTTGTTTTGCGTTGTGCGCACACTTCGCTTTTTAGAGCGTGCGCATTTTTATTTTATTTCATTGCAGTCCTGTTTTATCAGCATCTTTGTTTTTTTATCATCTTTTATCATTTCAGAACGTTACAGTATTTGCGGAAGTCGTCAGTCACAAGAGTTGTAGCAATAGCAGTGTTCTTTCTCTCCATTCCAGCTTTTTTGACGGGTCAGTTTTTCACATGCTGTATTTTGGCAGATTCAACCTTTGCAAAGATTTTGAGTCTTGTCGTTAAAAATGGGGGACACAATTGCACGACCATTGGGAAACAATTTTCAGAAAAACGCAGTACTCTTGAGCCATGCAATTGTGTCCCCCTCTGGCATCAGCAGACGGCACAGGGTGTGCCTTTTTTCTGTGTCGTGCAACAATTGTGTTCTCCGCTAAAGCAGACAACGGTTTCCTTTCGCATTCTCGTTTTACTTCCTTCTTTAGGAATCTTTCTTTCTATTTTTACTGCGGGCTAAGCAAAATTTGGGGTTAAGACATTTTTGTGTCTAAAAGGTCAGGTCAGGTTAGGTGAGATTGGGTTGGGAATGGCCTGGTTGATGAGTTGAGTTTCAGTTTCACTTAGGTATCAGAGAACCCTAACCTTACCTTACCGGCGACTACCCGACAGAAAGGGCACACCCTGTCCCGCATTCTAGTGCTAAAGGGGGACTATGGCTTAAGAGCACAGGTGTTTTCTGAAAATCTTTCCCTGCGATCATGCAAATGTGTCCCCCCTAACGACTTTACTCACGATTTTTCAGCATTGCAAATGTTGAAAAATCTTGAGTAAAGTGTTTTTTTGGGCATGCCCCTTTTCTCAGGATCGCCGGCGCCCCTGTCCGCTTGCTTCTTTTTTACCGGATTCCAGACAAGATCCTGCGGCGATCCTGCGGGTAAAGGGGCATAGACGGCCGATAGAAGGGAAAAAGTAAAAATCGAATTGTTATTCGGCCAAAAAAGCCCTTGACCTGCCGCTTGACCTGAACCCTTAATTTAATTTAATTTAATTTAATTTTACATAATACTGCCCCAAAGAATTTTGGGGGCAGGGAGCACACCGCTCCATGGTACTTACAATTCCGTTTTTAACAACATCGTCAAATAAGTAAAAAAAAAAGGTCGGCAGGTAAAAACAAATGGAACAATAAAATAATGCATGAAGTGCGTGAGGTCGCTCCCATTTCACTGACGCATGTAATTTAAATGAGGGGGAGGGAAATGCCTTATCGAGCTATGTCTATTTCAGGAGTGCTTTGGAAACAACAGTGACGGAGTGTCGAGGGAATTCCAATCTCTTATGGTTTTTGGAAAAAATGAATTCAGAAGAAAATTGTGTCTAGGTGTTGGATATGAAAAACAAAACCCGTGGTCGGAACGGCGTTGAACTGGTTCGAAAAGAGCAAAATGTTCGAGTGGCGACTGGTTTCGAGAACGAACATCTTCTCTCTTGGGATCCTGTTCCAGGTCTATTCGCATGCGGAATGGAAGAACAACCCCGAGAAATTGAAAATGTCTTGAGCGTCTGAAGAGCTCCGCCCGGGCTGTGCACACATCCTTTTCATCGCTCAAAAATGTGGGGTTAAGTCATTTATACGGGGGGGACACAATTGCACGGCAACAGGGAAACATTTTAAAGAAAACAGCAGTACCCTTAGCCGTGCAATAGTGTCCCCCCTTTGGCACCAGCATACGGCACAGGGTGTGCCTTATTTCTCTGGAGGGTGGGTAGTCGGTTGAGATAGGTTAATTATAGGCGCTTTGGATAGGATAGGTAAGGATAGGCTTTGGATAGGTAAGGTTAATTTGGCGCTTTATGGATTGGTTAAGTAAAGTCAGGTAGGTTCGGTTAGGTCGTTAGGTTAGGTTTGGTTAGGTTAGGTTAGGTTAGGTTAGGTTAGGTTAGGTTAGGTTAGGTTAGGGTTCTCTGTGCAGTGTGCCTTTACTAAAAACAACCAAATGAACCAACACGAAAAACAACCTCGACCCAATCCAATGCAATCTGACCTAACCTGACCAAACCTAACCTAACCTAACCGAACCTAACCTAACCTAACAACCTAACCGAACCAACTTGACGAAACTTAACCAATCCAAAGCGCCTAATTAACCTATCTTATAGCCGACTACCCACCCTCCAGAGAAATAAGGCACACCCTGTGCCGCATGCTGGTGCCAAAGGGGGGACACTATTGCACGGCTAAGGGTACTGCTGTTTTCTTTAAAACGTTTCCCTTTTGCCGTGCAATTGTGTCCCCCCCGTATAAATGACATAACCCAAAATGTGTTTTGAATTCACTTGGTTGAAAGGGTCCCTTGCCACCAGTGGTCTCATACTCTGATAGTTGTCCGCTTCCGGGTTGAAAACTTATCAAGCTTTAAACGATCTTCCAAAACTCATACGGCATTATGAATTTGCGTCATGGTGCGCCGCAAAACACTTACGCTCTATTCGTGTGACGCATGAAACTTCACCGAGACCTGTTTCAATTCTATAATGCTTGGTCTCCATACTAACGGATCTTTAGAACACTTCTCCCATATGTTCGAAGCGTATTGGTTGACCCTGTATAATTCTCCTGCCGTGATTGATCCGTCACAGCAACGCGAATCAGAGAAACAGCAGGAAAACTTTAGGAAAATTTGCCAAAACATTTGCGACCAGCATGCAACAAATTACCGCACGCCTCATCTGGCGGTTGCCTCTTGGCAGCTGCAACGCCGTTTCTGTGGGTTCATGCAAAGGTCAGGTGTAAAGTGGTGGCGGAATTAATGTAGGTATGTTCTCATACATGTTTTTTTCGATTTACTTGTTGCCTTCGAAACTTTTTTGTCACTTTTTATGTTATGCAAGTGTAAAAATTAAAGCGATCGCAACAAAGCTTTCTCTTGAAGACCAGATTTTGAAGTCGACCAAAAAGTGAGCATCAATTTCTGCAGCATGGAGATTTTACTAAATTCTCAATGTTCAATTTTTACATGTGGGTAGATTTATTCTGCCGCCACTATACACAGAGGCCTGTTCGAAAACGCATGCTGTGGCACCTTCTTGGTCTCATGCTTGGTGTACAACATGTGCACGGTGATCACAAAGTTATTGTCAAGTTTTCTTTCTTTCCTCAATCAAATGGTTGAGCTTGGATTTTGCATGAAATAAAGGTGGATTGCGTGTTTCGCGGCGGGTGTTACACTGTAAATCAGAGTTTTCCGATTGGAACATCTTTTTAAATTTAACACACGCCCAGATCGTAAGTGTTCCTTTTCTAATCATTTTTGAAACACGCATAATGTGTGTTCCAGGAACACTATTTTCCAGTCACACTCGGAACTCAAACGCGATTTTCAGCACGTAATTGTAATTATACATTTGCCATGCAAATGCAAATATAAAATCACACTAAATTACACACAAGGAGAAAAAAAACAAGGAAATTAAATGGCTGTTCAAAAACATTACAAGAGAGCGAGAAAAAAGCTCACTATGGCAAAAATGAACAATCAATGCGAAATGCCAAGAGATCGAGCAGTGATGTTGAACTCAAAAGAGCAGGAGAATTTCTCATAAACTTACGGTGGGGAGCACAGTTGCGTGTATTCCATACACGGTGTATTTTGACGACAGGTTTCGTTGACTTCCATTCGAAGTGACATTGCTACCTGCGATTTCTTCGATGGAAGTCAATAAAACCTGTCGCCAAAATACACCGTGTATGGAATACACGCAACTGTGCTCCCCACCGTTAGAGTCCTTGGGGAGGGTATTCCAATCCCGAAGGGTTTTCGGAAAAAAAGAATGAAAGTGAGCGTTTAACTTTATCGCCCCAAAATCCCTCTTGACACAGAAAAACTTCACTGAACATTTCCCAGCGGTCGATGCTTCGCACACCAGCAGTGGATGTGTGTCGTACGTACGGGATTTGATTTCGAAGCTCAGGGAGAGATGGAAAAATGGCGTTCGAGAGTGTCCGGCAGGCGCGTGTGCGGTCGTGTCCCTCACAACAAAAAACTTTATGACTCTCGAATGTTGTTCAGCGCGAAAAAGAAAAAGGGAACATAGTTTGTTGTGATCTGGCCACCGTTAACATTTAGCCGCCGGTGATATTTGACCGACGTTGACATCTGGCCGACGTTGACATCTGGCCGCCTTTGACATTTGGCCGCCGTCGTCATCCGGCCACCGTTGAGATCTGGCCGCCGTTGAGGTCTGGCCGCCGTTGACATTTGGCCGCCGTTGACATCTGGCCGACGTTAACATCTGGCCGCTGTTTACATCTGGCCGCCGTTGACATCTGGCTCAGGTTGGGTTTTATGAGTCATGAGTCACGGTGACGATTTCCGGTTGGGCTTGGTTCGGTTGCAGGTTGGGCGGGAGCCAGGCATATGTTCGGCAGACAGATGTCCGTCAGCCGTTGAATGACGCTGCAGAGTGTGATCCTTGGAGAATTTTCATTGACAGTAACTTTCCGATCACCCTGCGCACAAAGCGGTTGCTTGAAATTCGAATTGAACGCATGTTGTTGCTTTTAATCAGCGGCTGAAATTCTTTAGATGTTTTCTTGTTTTTTTTCGCGTGGCCAGCATCTTTTCCGAGGTCAGTCAGGTCGCGTTGGTTACACAATTTGTGCTTGAAAAGCAAAAGAAGGTGCAGGGTGCATTGGAATTCCGCAGCACAAAAATCTGAAACGGTATCTTGGATTTTGCTTGCAGCATTTTTCAATCGATTCAGGGCAAAGAGCAGCACATGTCAATTTTTCGCATTCAGACCGTTCACGTGTCCCGGTTGCCAGTTTACGTATACAAACCCTGTTGCGACTATGGCAGGTCGGGGACCCAATCGAGCATTGATTTTTCCGAGAGGGGACAGGGTTAGGTCAGGTTCAGGTAGCTTTAGGTGAGAAAAAACCAATATTTTTTTTTCTTGCGAGTGAAGGGCCCCAATCGAGCATTCTTACACAAAACGCTCTCTGCCATCCAAAGTCGCGGCAGGGTTTGTAAAATCGCGGGTAAGGAGTGTAAATATTTGTTTTTTTTTTACTTTCACCCATTCTGATGTTTCGTTCTGTTGTCGTTTTCAGCTGTCATACTTCACACGTTTCTCAACTTCAATTCGACGCCAGCTCTTATCACCTGCTCAATCATTGGAGTTGGAGTTCTATTCTGTGCATGTGCCATGGTCCACAATGTCTTCCTCTGGCAACGGGTGAGTTGTTTGTTACATGCAGCCAAGTTGCAGTTGCAGAATTGCAGTTGGCCTGGTTTTCATATCCTGTTGGACAAACGCACCAACTATAATGATTTAGAAGCTTTTTTCAGGCAACTGCTGATCTGAAAATAAAAGTCATTTTACTGAACTGATTCAAAATTACAAAAGATGGCAAGTCCACAACATCTGGCAACTTATATTTGTCAGCAAAAGTTCAAGATTGCAGAATAGAAGTCATTTGGCCTGCTTCTAATTTTTGTGCACACCAAATGCAACGATGGTTTCTGCTTGGCAACATCTTCCGATGTGGCAACATGTGAGACGCCAACTCAGCCACCATTAGCCTGTTTTCGACTTGCTTGGTTAATACAAAGATAATTATATCTGCAAAGTTTTCTGACAAATAATAGACTCTCTTGCAAATGAAAATCAATTGGATTGTTTCCAAATGTCATAATAAATAAATAAAATTAATCAATGATGATCTGCACCATCCATGAGTGATAATCCAAATGAGTCAGTTAGCCTGTTTCAAATCTGCAGGCAAATGTTCTGACGTTTTGGTTCTTGACGATCTTGTCTTTGCAGGTGAGTCTGCAAAATAAAATCAGTTGGCTAGATTCAAAACAGACAGTTAAAAGCAAGAATAATATTCGCTCTTGAGAAGTTCTGACAGCAGGTGTGTCTGCAAAATAAAATGAGTTGGCCTGGTGCTAAATAGCAAGTTAAAAGCAAGAATCACTTAAGATCTTAAAGTTCTTCAGGAAGCAGGTGAGTGTGCACAATAAAATCAGTTGGCTAGATTCAAAACAGCAAGTTATAAGCAAGAATAATTTTCGCTCTTGAAGTTCTGAGAGCTGGTGTTTCTGCAAACTAAAGTGAGTTGTCTGGTTCAAAATAGCAAGTTAAAAGCAAGAATCACTTTAGATCTTAAAGTTCTTCAGGAAGCAAGTGAGTCTTCAAAATAAAATCAGTTGGCCAGATTCAAAACAGCAAGTTATAAGCAAGAATAATTTTGGCTCTTGAATTCTGAGAGCTGGTGTGTCTGCAAAATAAAGTGAGTTGTCCGATTTAAAATAGCAAGTTAAAGGCAAGAATCACTTCAGATCTTAAACTTCTTCAGGAAGTATTACGGGGTGGAGTTTTGGGGTTAGTTCCTGGGTTGGTTCCACGTAATGGCGCACTCTTGGACTTCCAGACGATCACGAGTTCCTTGGGCAAACGGTGAATTGAATGAATAAACCCGAATTCCACGATAATGAAATCACGATGAGTTTATTTACAGCCGGCTTGAATCAACTATAACTATAACGCAAGACATTGATAGTTTACACAAAACAACAATGGGTCCAATGTCTGTCGCTCCAAATTTAGCCCCTGCGAAGTTTACTATCTGATCGCGCCGCACTTGCGTATCGCGAACTTCTTGCGTCTCAGTTTTATCGGCAAATTGACCAGCGTCTTCGAGGGACCTCGAGCGACTGACTCTGGACTTTTCTCAAGGCAATATTCAGTACAATTCTCTGCACGAAACATGAATGAAAACCCCGACCCACGCCCAATTATGTTGCGACAACACAGAAAACGTAAGACAAGGAAATTGATATGTGTGCGTTCAGTAAAACAAAATCATAAAAATCCAAAGGCGGCCTCTCGCCTACTCCGTGATATCATCCCTCCCCACCAGAAAAATGCTCCGCATTTTCAAAAAAACCCTTAAAACAAAAACAAGAAATCCTAAAATAAATGTCCGGCATCATCCAGAAGTAACGTCGACGTCGAATCCCTCCATCTCGGCGACAGAACAGCTCCTCGATTCCGAAATCACAATGATGAAGTCCATTCCAAATTCCAGATGCGACCATGAACCTGTGGACCGCCACTCGCGGGATGGAAGATCGAATCATCCAGATATCCACAGAAAGACCTGAACATATCCAAGGTAATCCTCCATTCCTGTGACCCTCGACGATCCGGACGGCACACTTGCGGCCGAACTTTGAAATGACTAGTTGCTCGAGATCCCCCGAAGAAACAAGTTGCTCGAGATCCCCCGAAGAAACAAGTCGCTCGAGATTCCATTCCCCGAGGAGACAAGTTGCTCGAGATTCCCCGAACCGACAAGTCACTCCGCTCCCGAAGAGAATTCAAAGTTTCCCCGAGTTTTGATCGGCAAAAAGCGTTGCAGCGCAGCAAAGAGTGTTGCGTGACCAAAGGGGCATCTAGCGACAGACATTGGATTGGATGCCATCTATTTGTGAAATCATCGTTATTTCCGAACATTGTCACGACCTAAATCTTCTCGAGTTATCGTTATCCCAGTTGTGAATAAACTATCCAAGTATTTGTAATTGTAGGCCTAATTGTAATTGTAATTGTAATTGTAATTGTAATTGTAATTCGTTTACGATATAAATGCAAACATGACAACGTGAATGGGAAATCAAAAAAGATCAGCAATAATTCACAGGCAAACATTTACAAGATAAATGAATCAATGCACGGACTGTTGCGTGACCGAGCCCGTAAAATTTTTGAGGATCAGTGAGTCATTGGGGAGGGAATTCCACTCCCGAATTGTTCTGGGAAAGAAGGATTTAAAATGCGTATTGAGCTTCAAAATGGGTACAGTAAATTTGTATGGATGAGAACGGCTGTTAGTGAAAGGGTTGGCTTGTATTTCGTCCGGCAGAGAAAGAAGCAGCGAACCTCTAAGAATCTTTTTAAGTGTATAAAGCCGTCTCATCGATCTCCTCTGTTGGAGAGGCAAAAGACCTAATTCGTTAAGCATCCTTGTAACACTGGATGTGTACCCATAATCATTCATAATGAACCTAGCTGCACTTCTCTGTACCTTTTCGAGAGCCTCAATATGGCTCACCAAAAATGGGTCCCATGCACAGCTAGCATATTCAAGAATCGGGAGTACTGACACTTTGTAAGCCATTAGCTTGACACTTTTTTCTGCATGAGAGAGGTTGCGCCGAATTGCCCCCAAAGCTGCTTTGGCCTTATTGACAACCCTACTAATGTGCTCATTCCAATTCAGAGTCCTTGATAATGTGACCCCCAAGTATTTAAATGAGGACACGCGAGATATTGGCACCCCGTACAGCAAGTAATGACGATTTGGTAAATTGTTGCCATCAGGTCTGAGGGTTCTGATAAATGTCATTGAAGCACATTTTTCCACAATAATCTTCATTTTCCAATCGTTACACCAGTTCTGAATTTTGAAAAGGTCTGTCTGTAAAACTACCTGGGACTCATGGTCAAGATAAGGCAAGTAAATCACTAAATCATCGGCAAATAGCCGAGATACACAACTTAAACCATTCAAAATGTCATTAATGAAAAGAAGGAAGAGCAGTGGACCAAGCGAACTACCTTGAGGCACTCCCGATGACAAAACTAAGGCTTCATCGGATAAAGTGCCATCAACCGAAACAAAGGCACGTCAAAAAATGTAAGTGTGCGGATATGGACCGCCACTTCTCCGAATCCCATTTGGCCGAAAAGCTCGTTTGTTCGAAAAGCTGGCTGTGGACAAACGGAAAATGTGTATGGGTACGTTTCGCCGAATCCCATTTGGTTGAAAGCCCACTTGGTCAAAAAATGATGAGCGTGAATGTCTGTCTCTCTACCCAGCGTTCTTTCAGCAGCAGACCTCTCGCCGCGTCCTCCCCATCGCGCAAGGGGCCGCCCAATCGAACCCAATCCGCGTGGCTCACCCAGGGGTCTCCCGACTAAGGAAGCACTTTCCTGCTCTCCGCCTCCAGAAGCTCCTGTTGCCGATCATGCTGTGGAAATTTTCGCATCGGACAAATGGCACGGAAGGAAGTGAGCTCTGCTGGCCTCGGGCACCACAGACTGATGTATGTTGTGGCTGGAATGCGCCGGCTGCTGAGACTGCAATGCACAGGTACCAAGCGGTGTCACTGATCGTGGGAACGGTCTGCGACTGGGGCATGTGCCAACTCGTACAAGTCACTGGATAGCAGAAATGCGAAATGTTATTTCCAAATAACACAGAACTTGAATCCCTCCGATTCTGTCCGAATGGATGAATGAACACACGTGCAAAAGTGCGAACTGACAATGCAAGCCTATTGACAAGAGGTGGGCAGGAATCTCCTCATACCCCAACCCACATCTGCAGGGAAAGGATAACTGTGTTGCGATCGCATGTCTCTGTTTTGAAATGCACAAGAACCGATCTGCTCACGATTGTACCTACGTAGGTATGATCATCTTGCATGGCTCCCGTATCAGCTGTCTCCCTCTTCAAAGTCGCGGGAGGTAAACGAACTCAGGACCCCTGTCCCTTTCGCGTCAACCTGATGCAGCAAGCGCTGCATGTGTGAACTTTGGGCGGTGAATCTCGCATCTCCTCTGGCAGCAGATGGACAAGGAGGATTGCCTGTCTCGAATTGATCTGCCGAAGGTACAGAGCTGAAATCAATTCTGTTCCTTCAGGGATTTTGAGTGGATTGTTGGTTTGATGTTTTAAGTGGGGAGGCATCTTCCAGGCCGCGTGGGAGATCGAAAGGGCAGCTTGGCAAGGTGGATGTACAAATGCAAAAACGAGATCTTTGAAGTTGTTTGTAAAAATG
>JASGXE010017231.1:0-12292 GCA_030068105.1 Sinentomon sp. SZTP_YWyxl
ACTTTCTCAACTGTGGGTATGGAAGAAAGCCAACTTTTTTACAAAGTGGTTTACCAAACCTTCTTCACGACAAGGTTTAAGCTGATAGCAAATGGGAAGTTCTGATATTCGGTCCACTCCCAACGTTGGTCAGTGTCGGCAGAGAGATCACTTCATTTCACCCGTTGAAGTGTTTCACGGACTGAAATGCCATCGATATTCAGCAGGTGTATCTAATTTTTGCGCTGAATTTCATCATGGACGTCATGAAACTTTTTTCGAAAGTCATTTCATCTGCATGTCGGCGAAATGACATTTCACGGGGTGAATTTCCAAGTGTTCTCTCTTCCGTGATGCATTGCTTTTTCGCCAGTCGGGTGTGTTTACGATACTCTTAACAAAAAAATCTTCCAACAGGAGTTCATAATGAACTCGGGCGCCATTTAGAATCAATGAATCAATGGAATCAATGGCAGCATGCGCCGCAAAACATCATGACACTCGTGTAAGGCGTGAAGTTGCACCAAGCCCTGTTGAAATAAGATGGCCCCTGCAACAAGTCCTTTAAATATCGCCTTTGTTCGAGGACTTTTGACAAGTCCGTATTTTCGTTAAGCAAAACGTACGTGTGTCCCTCGACGAAGAGCTCTCTTTCTCCGACTCAGCCGAACCTCCCAGCCCAACAGCGCCGGAGGGGGTGCTGACTGAGTTGCCGTGGCCAGAGGAAATATCACCAGGAGGCGGGTGATTGAGGTTCAGCGACCCAACTGAACAGGGCAGGGAGGACATGCTGGTGCTGTTTGACCCCACTGAACCGGTTGACGATTGAAGCGCCGATGGCCAATAGTGGCCTGAATTCCAGGGGAATGCGTATGGGTGGTAGAGGCCATAGCCAGCAGCCCGGGCGAATTCGGTGGCAGCTCGTTCAGCAGCACGATTTCTCAAAATTCGATTTATTGAGCTGACACTTGGAGCTGTGCTGTTTGTACAAACGCCTGAAAAATAAAATTTAAAAGTTTTAAAAGTTGAGATTGTTATGATAATGGCACACAGCAACTCCGTCTCCTGAAACGAAAAGTGAAGGTCGTTATGACACACAACTCTGTTAAGGTGTTTCAGGATTGAGTTCTTGGAAGAACGAAAGTGGCAGATTATTTCCCAATGTCTTTCAATGGCATTCCCGTGACATGCTCTTGGATCATCGGCGGGCGACTTTTGAAAAGTCACTCGTCGTTCTTTGATCCTTCTAATACCCTCACGGAAGAACTTACTCTTTTCTTATTGCGGCTGTGGGAAATGGGGAAATGGCGCATTTGGGAAGGTCGAAGAATGAGAGTGAGAAACGTCTTCAATTTTTATAACACTCTTCGTCCAGTCAAGGCATCAGAAACACTTGGATGGGAGGCTCTCCAAGTGAATTCTCCACCAATCTTAGACGGTTATGCAAACATAAATTATTTAGCTGTAAAATTGTATCTTTGCAAAAGTTTGCTGTCAACGCCCAAAAATGGAATATCTCCAGATTGAAAAAGTTCACCCTCAGCTGTCCTTTGGTCCATAGCACAAGTAACCTAACATGCGTGCAAAAGCAAGTCCCATGTCTTTCCCCAGAACTATACAGCAAATAACGAGTATTTTTTCCATTTCATTAAAACACATTTTGTATATTTAATAAAATAGAAATAACAGTGGTAAACACAAAAGCCAAAATTTTTGAATGAAATTTTGAAATTTTGCACAAAATGTTTGAATGAAATTTTGCAAATTTGTATGCCCAAGGAAAACAAAAATAAAGATGATTCAAATTGCTCAAAAATCGGTTGTAGACCGATCTTCTCGACATCGTTTATTGAAACCCAGTATTTTCTGCCGGTTATGAAATCACATTTTATCACATACAGACCAAATTACTCCTTCTTCTTCATGGTCGAAAAAATTCCGAAAAACGCCTGCAACCGAGCGTCCCACATGAAGGATGTCTTATTGACGAGCTTGTCAAACGTTTACCCATTCGGATAAGTGTGTTTCCTTCTTTTCTTCAGCTTATGATTAAGATTTCAAGTTTAGTCCTTGACTGCAATGTTGTGGGACTGTCTGCCTGAAGCGAATATACCCACAGATCTCGCTGAATGCTCCACAAAAAGGAAAATTTTATATGATTTTTATGGGCTTATTTTAGGTTGGGACACACAGTAGAACTGATTAAACAACTAAACATGCCAGATAGGCTACGCGTAAAAGATTGGCAACTCACGGCCCGGCGGAACACATGCTGGTTAATTTGAAGGGACTTCGGTATGGGTACACAAAATTGTATAGTCAAGTTATGGTCTAAAAGACAATTCCCAAGTTTCAGCCTTTGCTGGCATTTTCCAGTAGAAATATCTTTCTTGGTGCACCTTTTCCATAGTTGGATCAAGGTCTTCTGATTATGGAGCACCGTGATCGGGTTTTCAAGCTGAGCATTCGCTCTAACTCTTTTTCTCTCTCTATGGGCATGCACCAATTTCTTCCAAAGTTCTCCAATTTCAGACACTCTGTACCTGCAGACACAAAGTTCCAAAGGTGTAAACAAAAGGTTGACAAAAGCCTATGATTCGGAGGACCAGAGAGACAAGGGACAATGAATCGAATTCGATTGAAATCAAAGACAAAGGTGGCCATCGATACACCAACATTCGAAATGTGCAGCAATGCGTGCGCAGAGAGAGAAGCTCCCATTTTCCATTTGAAACAGTTCGAAAATGTTGAATGAAATAAAATAATAAAAATAGTACAATTTGATATCATTTTTCAATTTATTGTCACGAAAAAAAAATAATTTGCAGTACGTGCTTTCAGTCGGTCTTGCACAACGCCTGCGAGGAAGAACTGACTGCTGTTTCAGCACATTTGGAAGCCAAAAAGGGCCCAGCTCACGCACTTCACCTTTCTTTTATCTCACAGAGCTTAGTAAGAAAAACCTTGGCTGATATGGGTTATGGCATCTAAATAAAAGGGTGCTCACCAATTACGAATTTCTAAAAGTGAAAGTGTTTACCGCATTCGCCCAACATCTTGTGTAGATCCTCTATGGAAAGCCAGTTTAATCGCAAAATAAAAAAGCCCGCTGTTAGAACTGTTTGGCGAGTCGCTCATTGAAGGCATTGCCCTACCTTCGGACATGTAGGTAAGAAAATGGACACAACAGAAGCTCTCAAAGATGGAACGTCCGGAAATTGAGATAAGCTCTTGTGATGAAATGACTTGCGCGCTGAATCTTGCTTTTGATGCTGCGTCAAAGGTAAGTATAATCAGAGGAGATGCGATGAATCGAAGAGGATGGCGTCGTTGGATGCAAGAGATTGCAATTTGGCGGAATGCATTTTGGCAGCATTTTGGTGGGAACATGCCCTTTCTTCAAGTGAGGAGGGAAAGCAATTATCTTTTTAGCGTGGTTTCAAATGTGCCTCAGACCTTGTTCAAAAGTAGTTATGGGGAGTGATGAAGTATTTTTTCAGTTGAGATTCAGTGCATCATGTACCCATTTTAAAAGTTTGGAGAAGTGGAGATTTCCTTATTGTTCTGATTTGATTTGAGATTTTGTTGAGATTTGATGTTTGTTAGATTTGAGCCGAGATTTAAGAAATTGCAATCTATGCCCTTTTAAAAGCCACAAAATATTCCTTTAAAGTATTGATTCATTAATGCGAATTAATATTTTCCTCAACTTTTCCCAGAACTTTCAAAATTGTTCCTCAACTTTTCCCCGAACTTTCAAAATTGGTGTTCAATGAATATTACTCGAATACCAATAGAAAATAAATCTTTTTCCCCAACTTTTTAAAAAGTGTGCTCTGAACGTTATTCGAATCAAAATTGAAAACAAATCTTTTCCTCAACGTTTCAACAAATCTTTTCAACAAAACTTTTCAACAAATCTTTTCCTCAACCTTACTGAAAAGTTGAGGAAAAGATTTGTCATGCTGGCTTTTCAACAAAACTTTTCAACAAATCTTTTCCTCAACCTTACTGAAAAGTTGAGGAAAAGATTTGTTTTTCAATTTTGATTCGAATAACGTTTAGAGCACACTTTTTTAAAAGTTGGGGAAAAATATTTATTTTCTATATTGGTATTCGAGTAATATTTATTGAACACCGATTTTGAAAGTTGTGGGAAAAGTTGAGTAAAAAGATTAATTTTCAAAGTTTTGTTTATTGCACAGATTTTTAAAGTTTGGTGGAAAGATTTGTTTTCATTTGGGATTCGAGTAATGTTTATTACAGATGTTTTTTAAAAGTTGGGTAAAATATTCATTCCAGTTGGGAATTCAGTAATGTTTGTTGCACACCTCTTTAAAAAGTTCTGGAAAAGATTCATTGCGAGAAATGTTTCCAAGACTAATTTTCAAAAACGAGAAAAGATTAATTTTCAGAAAAAGGATTCGAGTGATGTTCATGACACATGTCTAAAATTTGGGAAAAAAGATTTATTTTCAGTTGGGGTTCGAATAACGTTTATTGCACGCCTTTTCAAAAAGTTGGGGGAAAATATTCATTTCAGTTGAGATTCGAGTAATGATTATACCTTTTTAAAAAGCTAGGGGTAAAGATTTATTTTTTAGTTGGGATTCCAGTAATGTTTATTATACACAGTATTCTAGACCTTTTTAAAGGCGTATAGGTAAAGATTCATTTTCAGAGGGATTCGAGTGGTGTGCAATCCATACACCAATAATTTTTAGCGATATATGAAAAAAGAGATTTCCTTTCTGTTGAGATTTGAGAAATTGACATGAACCTATTATATCTTTATCATGTAATTTTTTTTCGATTGAGATTCGAGTTATGTGTATACCTATTGCATGCCAATTTTCAAATTTAGATGACATGGAAATTCTTTCGCAGTTGAGATTCGATTATAACTTTCATTGCATGTAAGTTTTTAATTTTTAAAAAATTTGGGAAGTTTCTTCTTGATTGAGACTCGAGTGATCTGCATTGCGTATCCGTCATGAAATTAGGGGAAATGGAGATGAAGTGGTAATTTTTGTTGCATGGCCATTTCAGTATAAGTCAGAGAATATATTTATTCAAGTTAGCGGTTCCCTTCTATTGGCTTATGTGTTATATCACCCCTTTTAAAAGCCAGATGAAAATAGCTTTTTCCTTTCGGTAGAGATTCGATTTTTTGTGTTGCAAAAAGTTTCGGGAAAGAGTTTCTTTCTTTGTATAGAGATTCGAGTGTTGCCTTGTACATGCACAAGTGTTGTCTTAAAAAATAGTGGCAACAAAGTTTATTACCCAATGGAGATTTTAATGTGGTTTCCCCATCACAAACGTTGACATACATCTGAGGTTCTTGACATATGGCAGAATATGAATTTCTTTTTGGAGTGTAATCTGTGTTGCATGCATTTTTCCGATGAAAAGAAGTTCCTTTCCAGATGGAAATGTTTTTTGAGAGGTGTCATAGACTTTTTTGTGGATAACCCGGATGACATGCTTTGTTTATACCATTTTTGCTAGAATTTTTCTGCGAAGGAATCACAAAGGGTGATGATTTCGCAAAACTCAAAGTGATTCCTTCCTAAATCTTTGCATCTGAGCGCTTTGAAATGTATGAAAAAAACAAGACTGCGACAGAATGTCCATATCTCTAAACACTCCATTTCCACACTTGCTTACAGCAGCGGAGAAAGCATTACTTTGGTCACTTTTTTCAAAAGAGTGACTTCGCCAAACTTACAAGATGCAATCACCACCACACTGCTTTCAAAAGCATAGTGACACCAATGTTATCATTATTTTTTCTAGTGTAATAAAATGGGGCATTTTACGATTTTAGTTTTTTACCGAAAGTTTAAAAAATTAAAAATTTCATTTTAATTTTTAATTTTTTCTAATTTTAAAAATTTATTTGAATTTATTAAAAAAAACAAAAATTACCGAAATTGCCCGCATCAAACTGTGTTCAATGCCACGAATGTCGACCCCTTTCCCCAGGAACACGCATTAAGATATCTCCAAAATCCATTTTGGAAAATCAACTGGGTGCCCATAAAGTTCTTCCAAAATTGAGCTGCCGTTTCCCTTGAATTATAATAAATCGCGCATTTCATTTGAAAATCAAGTACCTACAGATGACTATTTCTAAGGAAAAAACGAATTCATGCTTGACCAGCAATTTACTCTTGAAGGAGGTGGCGTAAATGCGATGAGGTCCTGGTAATGAATGGAGTTGCAGCCAAATTCACTGAATAATTTCAATTCTGATTGGCGGGAACACTAAACGAGGCCAATCAGCGGCGACGACGCAAGCATGAAATCTTTCTTCACGTATTCCACCCTAACTACAGTGTGATCAAGACGTGCAAGGCATTTTCTTTACCATTCCTCGCTTTTCAACTCACCGGTGCAGCTGTGTGGTCGCCCATTAACAAGAGCCTCAATGTCGCGGTCTTTATGACTTGCATGAAATGTGACACACTGTATATTTCAACAGATGAAGTATGCGAAATCACCTCAGCGGATGAGCAATTTTATTGTTCAAACAATAAGTGACGAGAAATTGGATTAGACGGGATAACAATGCTGAAAATGGGCACCTTACTCGCGCGCTACTCAACAGCACAGAACGAAAATAATTAAGACCTGCTCCTTTTACTTCGGCCATAAATGGTTGAAATTGTCGAAATTTCCCACCCCGAGTAATTCCACGATTGTTGAAAGGAGTCGGGATTTTAGACGGCGCCAATGTAAGAAATCGCCTTGCGGCAAAGTTACGGTTGTTGGCATGTTATTGCTCTGAGGATCGTGCCTCATTAGTGCGCGAACAGTGCAACTGCGTTTTTTAGCTTTTTCTGGAAGCGACTACCAGCGCCACTTTGAATGAAGCGGCAACAAAAGGAACCAAATAGGCAGCCGCAACTCCCGCCTTGTTTTTTCATCGCCGTGGGTGCTTCAACTTCAACCCATTCTTGAATCGTCGCGCTTTCTGCGAGCATCGACGATGGATGCCAGCCAGGCTTTATTTAAATTATCTTCAGACCTGCACGATTTACCAATGGCCACTAGGCCTATTGTTAGATTCGCTCAGGATGGCTTTTTGTGCGCGTTTTGGGTGCGGGAAAAAAATTCGGACATTTTCTCAAGAGAACAAAGGAGCATCGCCAATTTTTGCCTCGGAATCAGCATCCGCCGAAATACGACTTGATCTCCCCTTGTCTCCCTCCCTATACGATAATGGATCTCATTCCTTGAACTCATGAAGGTCTACAGGTTGTTCCAGTCTTGCTCGATGTTCTGTTTTATTAGAAATGTTTTGATGATTTTCATGGCAGTCAAAATATGCAGCCCCAAGGACATGTTTGAATGACTCGTACAATTCGGCGATGAAAAATTGAATTTCTCCAAACAGATTGACGGGTTCCGGTTCACTTGTCGCCAAAACCATGATGGAATTGCAGTGACCGCGTAGGCAACATTCGAGTAAATTCCGTGTGCATCAAGTACTTACGTACATTAGACCGACCGAATAGCGTTTTTCACCGTCTCCGAATTCCTCGTTATTCCCATTCCGAGTCCCCTTTTATTGTCACCTTTTCCCGCCATGTAATCATTTTACCGCAAAGCAAGAAGCCATGCTTCATTTTTAAACAAAAATCCCGCGCGACCGTGGGCACGCAACAATAAAAAGTTCCCGCACAAAAAGCATGCCGCTGGCTAAGTACAAGTCCGAAATCCATTGTTGAATAGTCTCAGAGGCCGGCAGGTCCTTTCTGAATCTGGCCGTGGGAACAATCAATTTCCAAAGGTGGCAATTGTGCATTGGAAACAACACGTCATCCCATGCAGGAATGCTCTTTTGGACGCCCAAGAATGCGCCGACGAACAGAAGTCATCGCAGAGACGGGAACAGGAGGTGCAAAGCGAGCAAAGGCCTCAGGAGAAGTCACGACCACGCATCATAGCTGTCCTCTACGAACACATGCATCATATGCGGATATCATCAGCAACGGCATGCAAATCATTCAAGCGTTATATGGCATGGCATGCAACGTTATTTGGCACAACAAACTGATCGAAAAGCAATGCAGGATTTGGAACTCCACTGTTAAAACAGGTGTTATCGCTTATCGACGACTCGAACATAGGCGATATTTTAAAGTACCTATACTGGTTAACACAGGGGCCATCTAATTTCAACAGGTCTTGGTGCAACTTCACGCCTCACACGAGTGTCATGATGTTTTGCGGCGCATGCTGCCATTGATTCCAAATGGCGCCTGAGTTAATTATGAACTCCCATGTTCGAAGACTTTTGACAAGGGGTGTGCAAATGTCAACTGGACATTGTTGCGTTGTTTGTAGACGGATTAAAAACTTAAGCTTTCATAAATGCATAGAGTGAGAGAGGACGGTCAGGAGAGGTATATGGCCGGCATCGGTTCTTGAAGAACTTTATTGCCATGCAGGAAGACCAAAGATTGTTAAGGTGGGCTATCTTATCTGACGCATTCTGATTTCTCCTGCGGCTTGGAATGAATTGCTGAAAAACTGACAAATTGGTCATGTTCAAAACAGCGGAAATTTTCCACCGTGACCATGGGAAGGTACGATGTTCTATGAGGGAAACAAGGTTGCAGAAAACAGAAGGGAAAACAGGTCAGAAGGGGACTCTCATAAATTGACCAATTTTCTGCAAGCAACAAAATGTCCTGATCTGACACAGCGATTGGTTCTGTTTCCTTGTTATTGTTGGCATTTCCCTTTCCTTGATGTTCTCTTTCCCACTGATAGGATTTTTATACCGGAAAGAGAAAGAGAAAACAAAAACAAAAATAAAAATAAAAAAGGAAAGTCATGAATCTTGTCAGCGGATTCAGAACGCAAAGGTCAGATTCTGAACTCAGCATAATCCCGGGTCTGCGTATCCTCCAGCGGGCAGAAAACATCTTGTAAGTATATGTACAAGTAATAGCGCGTCCACACATACGCGATTTTGTCGCGTTGTCGCGTCGTCGCGCGCGAAAAAGTTGTCGGGTGCGACATCATCTCCTTGCGTGTAGTACACTCTGCATGGTGATTCGTTCTTCACACGTGCGGCAATGTCGTTGCACCGGACAACGTTTACGCGCGCGACGACGCGACAACGCGACGAAATCGCGTATGTGTGGACTCGCTATAATCAGAAAATCCGGTCAGGACTACGTTTGCCGTAAGATGTGGCAGCCTTCTGAGATAATTGCGTCGAAAATAAATTGCTTTGATTTAATAATTTCCTAAATAATGGCTCAGCCAAATCGATGAAAATCATACTTATTCAAATTAACAACTGAGATGTGACGATCGAACGGCAGTGTAAGCATGAAAGAGCAGACGTTTGGGGGCATGTTTCATGAAGCGGCAGCGCAAGTTGTTGATTTTCCAACGCAAAAGCCAATGTAATATTTTGTAACGCTTCCAAATATAAGCTCTGTAAAAATTAAAGACTTCTTGCCAGCGGCACTAGATTAAGTGATTATTGCGCTGTCGGCTTCTTGAGTTAAGAAATTATCTGGCCCGAAAACTAGGAGTTATTAATCGTGAGGCGTTTTTCCACTTGTACAGTGTGATCAACTTTTAACCGAAGGCAATTGGGCTCAAATTTCGCCAAGTCCTTTCCGTTCGGATGGCTTTTTCCATTTCCAGTTGGTTTATAAATATTTGTCGTGTCCGTTTCTTGAACACACGAGCAATGAAACCGTTTATATGAATACAATTTCAGGCTAAACATGCCCGTGAAACATGAGGCCACTTCTGGCCCTTTCCAATTTTGGTGAAAAGCATGAGAGCAGAAATTCCAATTTCAGCTCCATTGAAAAGGCAAATCTCTGCGTTAAATGCTTCACCGATGGGTAACCAGGTAAGAGGCCTTTATTATATGCCAGTACACTTTTGGGAAGATTTTATTGATTTTGGGGAGATTTGGTGGATTCTGCGGAGATTTTGCTTTTTCATTGTTACGGGTTTGGCGGCGCTTTTGTAGATTTTGTGCAGGTCACCCAACTCATGGTCCCTGTGATGGTTGTGAATTTCGAGATTGATGTGAAATTTTAATGTAAAGGATTGTACAAACAGGTCTTTAACCATTGTCTTCCTGATCGTGGCATGTGAATTCATTCAGCCTTAGCTTGCGACTTAACTGCGTTTTCCACTCATATTTTACGTGTTGGTCCCGCAATGCATATTTTATCGGCGCTCCCAGTATGTATTTACTGAAAAATATGGCCAACAGGGACTTCTAGTTTGACTCCGAATGAACATACTCGTATACACGCATATGATTATGAAATTAAAAAAGCATTTGCGCTAATCACCGTTTTACCTTGAGGCTATCGGTGCGCATGAGCAGGACAAGCTTTGGAGGCAAAGCTGACCGGAGCTTCTGCTTGTTTTAATTTGGTTGCAGTGGAGGACATGGTGAGGAAAAAGGTCAATTTCTTTTGCCGCTTCGATTACCAAAGAGCAAAGGACCATCTGAGACGACCAAACACAAATACCAAGCAGATAGGGGACGTCATTTCGGACGAACATCCTTGATATTGAGAACATGTTTGTGACTTATCTCATTTTCAATTGCGAGAAAAATCTAAGTTTGCATGCATTCAACGAACAGAAAACATAGAGAAGATAAATTTTGCAAGGCCAATGAATTGTGGTTTCCTGGCATCGGAATTTGGGAGTTTCAAATTTGAATTTTCAATTTGGAACAGTAGAACACATAGCACATTCAGATGCTGAGATAACAGCGCCACTGAAGGCGGTCATTTCATTTACCGGCGATCCCAAACTACTTTTCACCATGCACCATTTTATTAAGATAAGATGAGCGATGAAGTTGGAAACAAATTGTGTTAATTATTCTTCAAAAATGCTGCATGATTTTCACCATTCGTTTTTGGGGGTTCAAATGAAATGTCAATGTGCTGGATATGATTTCCTCCATTTTCTTTCAAATCCTGATCGTTACAGATCATCATCTTGCTCCAAGTTCAGGTTTCGTTGGCAATGACATGTTTCCCAAGAATGTGAATGCTAACGTGGACCTGAATCACAGAACACTGTTATCCGCATAACAAATCGCAAATTGTTATCCGAATAACGGCTCTACATACATATATTTCATGCCAACGAAATTTGTTCAAAAGGAGAAGGTCCAAGAGGAATTTAAAACTCCGACCCCATGTGTCAGCAAAATGTATCTGACACAGTTAAGAAAAATCCAGGAGCTCTTCCGCAGTGATCATTTGCCATGCGTCTTATCCACAGGCTGATCCTCATTTCCATAAATCCCCTTAAAAAAGTAAAATTTAAGTAATCAAGCAGAACATCTCACTGGTGATCAAAGATGGACGAAACCGTCATTTCAACCGACGGAGGGGCAGTAAACGTTTGAGCTCACCCCCCATGCATGGTCATTCTCCATAATGAACAATATCCTCTCACTGTCGGTTAATCCTTTTTGAACAGAGACGATTGGCGACTATTCAATTTCGTAATCAAGAACGGTCGTGGAACTCGTGGGCAAGAACTCCGTTATCCCGTGCACTGGAAAAGGAGTTGCAGGTAATGAAATCCAAGTCTTGAAGGTGGTGAGTTGCATCTTGTAAAGACAGTAAATTTCACGAAGATTCATGTAAAATAGTGACTGCGTTCAAAAAGTATGAATCCGCTGTTTACAACGGCGAAGGTACTCCTACATATCACACACATACACTGACCAAAGAATAGTGAGCACTTTTTCCGGCAAAAACAGGGCATTCCAGAACGAAAACCCAACACTTTTTCTAACTTTTCCAACTTTTCTGAAGAAATATTTCGTTGTGTGATTATTCCATGAGGATAAACTGAATTTCATTGGGAGTTTGTAAGCGAAAGATCATAGGTAAAATCACTCGCTGTTCCATCGGAAGAAAAAACCGGGGATTACAACACACGTTGACAACACTTTGTTAAAACAAGAAATGGCTGGGGTGCAAAAAAATGCTATGGTGGTTCGGCTGGTCCCTGCGGTTGCGTAGCAGGACGGTGTTGTAGACTGTTACCAAAGGAACATGCAAGTACGCGCAGCCAGCGCTGGACTAAAAAAATGTATCGCAATTTGCCTGTATACGTACTCCTAATTGTTTATGCTTTGGTGTTTTATTTTAAAGCTTATTTTTATGTTTTAGCGGAAAGAAAAATGAATAGAATTGTTTATTTTGGGGCAAACCCCTGATCAAATTGAATGCAAAAATTTGCAACACGAAGAATCAATAAAAACACACAAACGTTTTAAAAAACAAACATT
>JASGXE010017232.1:0-19843 GCA_030068105.1 Sinentomon sp. SZTP_YWyxl
ACGTTGAAGATAATTAATTCAGACGTAATTGGAAATCGCGTTGCCTGAAACAACCTGAGCCCCTACACCATACAAGTCTCCCTCAACGGTCTATATACACCGCTTTCCAAACGTTTTCGAACATGGAAGCTTCGTTTTAACTCTGGGGCCATTCAGAATACATGGCGCCGCTCGCTGCAAAACATCATGACACTCGTGTAAGGCGTGAAGTTGCATCAAGCCCTGTTGAAATTAGATGGCCCCTGTATCAGCCTGGCCTTTGAAATTTCTCCAATGTTCGAAGACATTTGGTGGAGTCTGTATGATAATTAAAATGACAAATGAGCTTTCTGATTGCAGTAATTATGGAACGTTGCGGATGGTCCAAAAGTCAGCGCTTTCCGAGAATTGGCTTTATTTCTGAAAATGTCTTTCTGGAAATTGTTGGAAATGCTTTTCCAGAACTTTCTGGAACTTTCTAGAAATGCCTTTCCAGAAATTTATGGAAATGGAAGGGTGCAAAAGTAAAGAGTTGAAACGAAAAATATGAAAGTCGGAAAACCGATTCACAGATGGTGCCTAATTTCACAACCAATATCTACCGGGATTACCATTAAAGTCCTCGAACATATTGGCGATATTTTAATAGACTTGACCTTTCAGGAGCCAAAAACTTCAACAGGGCTGGGACCAATTTCACGCCACACACGAGTTTCATGATGTTTTTCGACGCATGCTTCCATTGATGCAAAATGGCGTCTGATTTATTAATGAACTCCAATATATTCGAGGATTTTTGGAAAGGAGTATACACTCCAAATCAGGGGGAGTGTCCACTCTAAATCAGGAGTTTCCATTAGAAATGCCTTTCTGACTGCGATAGAAGTGTCCCTTTCGGAACAAGTTTGGAACATGTGTGTATTGCGGAACACCAGCATTTCCGTGTAGCAGATTTGGAACACAAAACAAGTGATTTTTGAACATTCCATCTGTTCTCCTAATCGATGTTTCCGATTCTGAGAGGCACTGGTTGTCTTTTGCAACCAATGGTTGTTTACAGGAGGCTAGTTACTATGGTTCGAGACTAGTTACTGATCTACTAGTAAACTTAGACTATAGTTGACCCAGACCTCCTATAATAGAGGCACTGGTTGTTTACAGGAGGCTAGTTACTATGGTCCGAGACTAGTTACTGATCTACTAGTAAACTTAGACTAGTTGACCTAGACCTCCTATAATAGAGGCACTGGTTGTTTACAGGAGCCTAGTTACTGGTCCTAGTCTTGTTACTGGTCTAGTCTATTAGATCTAGTCTATCATTAGATCTAGTCTATCTAGTCTAATCTAGTCTATCTAGTCTAATTCTATCTAGTCTAATCTAGTCTATTAGATCTAGACTAGTAGACCTAAGCTATTGTCGACCTATAGACTTGTAGACCCATATTATTTTATTATTTTTTTTTATTGTCAAAAACAGTGTTCAAATGATTAGGCACTGTAACAAATACAACAACAACAAAAATTACGCAAGCAAGCATAGTCAAATGGTAAAACACAAACAAGACAATGAAGGTATTCAAGGGTCATGGGGAATAAAATTCACGTCATCAATCTGGGGGACGGGCATCTCTGTCGTGGTGCGAGGCATGCGAGCAATTGCGCGAGATATCAATTGGCTATTTGCGGGGAGGTTATTCCATTCGGTTAATGTTCGGGGAAAGAAGGAACTGAAAAAAACATTTTTTTTGCAAAATGGTAGGACAAAGCTCAGGCCGTTATCTGTCCGCCTTTGTTTTGATTTAAACATGTAAGTGTCAGGAAGAGAAAAATCCACAGCACCTGTGATTATATCACTGAGCAGATTTAGACGATGCGTTCGGCGGCGGCTCTGACTATATAGACTATTGTTAATTGAATAGATCGTTTTCAAAAGGTAACTAGTCCGTTTGACCCTTCGCAATTCTCTTTATCGCGCAGCTATAAGCTCTCTGAGCTCGAATTTGCATCTCTCCAAAACGTCAAAAGCAAAGAGAAAGGCAAAACTCCAAGAGTACAAGTTTAACAATGCCGATGATAAGTTTCGAAGAATGTTTTTCGTTTGTCAGAGAAACAGTTTTGGACAATAGTTACCTTTTGAAAACGCGCGATTAATCATTGAACTGGTAGATGCGGTAACATTCAACCAACTAATTGATAGAAGTGCAAACTTCACGTGTGTGTATATAGGTACAGGTATTAACGATAAAATTGAGCCCTATACGGAAGGAATGGGCTCCCGTTCAAGCAATGTGTTGTTGCCTAGCAACCCCCGTAATTTTGAATCAAAACAACTCACACCGTCTGAAAACTTCTGGGGTTGCTAGGCAACAACACATTGCTTGAACGGGAGCCCATTCCTTCCGTATAGGGCTCAATTTTATCGTTAATACCTGTACATCAAATTAAATGGGAAAAATTCGCGCACTCACATCAAAATGAATTCAAAAATTCCAGAAGCATGTCAAAATAAATGCAAAAATTTGAGCAACCAAAAAGTGCAAAATTCACGTGTTGGTGCATCAAATGAAATGCGAAAAATTCGCGCACCATACCATAATTCGAAAAAACATTCAAGGGCGTACCAATATAAATGCAGAAATTTCAAAAAAAAAATTAGCATGTCACACAAAAATAAATTCAAAAATCAGAGGAGCACACCACATCAAATGCAAAAATCCGAGAAACGAAAATAATTTAAATGCGAAAAATTCGTACATCACACCGGAATAATTTCATTATTTCGGGGAGCGTCAAATAAAAGTGCAAAAATCACGTGCATGCAAAATAAAATGTGAAAAATTCGCGCATCATACCCAAAATGAATTTGAATTAACCGAAGAGTGTACCGAAACCGATGCAGAAATTTGAGTAAAAAATCGTATGTCACATACCGAAAGAAAATAGAAAATCCAATAAGCATGCCAAAATAAATGCAAAAATTCGATTCACAGCATGAAATGGAAAAATTACGTGTGTGAAAATTAAATGTGAGAAATTCGCACATCACACTAAAATAAATTGAAAAAATCGAGTGTCCAAAACAAATGCAAAAATCACCTCGAAACCAAATAAAATGAGAAAAATTCAAACATCGCACCAGATTATAAATTCAATAATTCGAGAAGAAAATCAAAATACCAGTTGATGCAAAAATTCAAGAAACCCAAAATAAATGCAAAGAATCATGCAATGCGAAAATTTTAAGAGTTCTATTCCAAAAATGCAAATATTCGCTCAGGTACCTACGAGTATCTATATCTTCTAGTACTTAACAAAACCCGTGTGCAAAACAAATGCAAAAATTAACTCAATATGAAAAATTGATGCAAAAATTCGCTAAATAAGTATGCCAAAGTCAATGCAACAATTCGACAAATGAGTTCACAAAATGGCAAAAACAATTGCGAAATTTCACAACAGTCATTAAAGCCGAAGAGACTGGTCTATATGCGAATCCAATTGAAACACAGACTCTCCTCTTCGATATGCAGGGACCAACCAAAACAAAATATAACGCAACACACACATCAGCTATGCGAACCACATACACAGACCCTTAAATCCCTCATTCCTTGAAGCACTAGTTAAGGCATAAACACCTAGGAACATTCCCACGACAAACACATCAGCGCACTAATGCCAAAATCGGTAGCTCTTTAGGAAGCGCACAGGGACAAAGCTCGCGAAACAGAGAGAAAATTCCATAAAGGGAATTCCACTCCTGATAGCTGCTGGGTCTGTGCTGCAGGGCCACATCATCCCGAAGCTTTGTTCCACACGGTCGAGATGCTTTGGCCTTAGCGCATGAATGTACGGATGCCCGAAAACTGCTGACTGGGGAAAAAGAGATGGCAGCATAGTACGTACGTCTACGGTCGCAGAGGAAGGGGAAGTTCGCGGAGAAGCGCTCCGTGAAAACGAGATTATTCGAAAAGTTGGCTGGAAAATCATCTCAGGATTTGATTGCCAGGAATTTCAGCCTGGAAATGGGTGGAGTGGGACAGCACAAAAAGGGCTCGAAATCTCTGCATGTGCACAGGCAGGGAAACGCATCTCGAACCCCAATTGAATCTGCATAGCACAGGTATATTATTGTGTACAGCTCTATGACTCATTCGACTGTACACATACCTGGGCTTTTACACATGCACGACAAAGGTCGTATTCCCCATTGCAACTCGCCCTCAGATTCAACGCAATAGCCGGTTCAATAGACAGAGTTTTGAAAAGATTTAATTTCTATGCACAACGCTAATTCCTTTTCCATTGTTGCATTGAAAGATGCATCCGTCTGTTGAATTGGCTATGAGTTGAACCTGAGGGTGGTTGCGCATTGGGGAATACGGCCGAAGGTCCGTCGCTATTGTTGTACCTTGGTAACAGCAAGAAAAACTTTGATTTCTATAACGAATGATTTCCAATTAAAATCTCCAGGTAGCCGAATCTCCAGGAGCGATCAAAATTTTCATTGTTGAGTTTAGATGTATAGCCGAGAGTGGTGAGGCCCACGCATGGTCTATAAATAATTATTGGAACCATCCCAATTCATAAGGCTGTGAAAAGTCGAATTCGGGAACGGTCTGTACCTACACTAATACCAACACCATTGTTATGCAAAAAGAGCATATTCACATGTAACTGTGCCCTGTTTACAGTATAAATTTGCATAATTGCAATTTTGCTAATGGGTGCATTCATGAAATAAGGAATGCAACGCTGAGACAGAGCAAATGTTTCTGCTTGGTGATCCCTTTCAAAATCAAACCGCGGAATTGATGAGAAGCCACAAGAAAGGCAGCTTGTAATAGGTAAATAGTGAAAAATATCAAGGATAATTCGAAACATTTACACAAGTGCCGATATTCTCACAGAGAATATTCTTTTTCTGAGGGTTCAAGTTCCATTAGTGTTAATTTTTTGAAGTTGCTTCCAAAATTTTTGCAAAGTATTTGTGTGTCACTTTTAATCTGAGTTTACATGTTGGTAACATTCCCGTTGCATGGAAGAGGTCGACCATTGTACCAGTCTTTAAAAAGGTGACAAATCTAATCCTGCAAATTACCGTCCCGCATAAGTCTCCTTGAAACGTGTTCAAAAATTTTGGAATTTCTCACAGTCAATCACATTAGGAACTTTCTGGATGCTGCCTCCATTTTAAGTGAAGCGCAGCATGGCTTTCGTCCTGGTTACTCTTGTGAAACACAACTAGCCGCTTTTAGTCAAGAAATAGCCATGCTGCTGGACCAGGGATCAAAAGTTGACGCAGTTTTGATTGATTTTTGTAAGGCATTTGACCTTGTAAGCCATTCTATACTTCTGAAGAAATTAGCCTTCATGGGCCTAGACAAAGTCACTCTCAGTTGGGTGAAAGGCCACCTGTCTGAACGGACGCAGGTTGTAAAAATTGATGATACCTTCTCGAAACCCTTGCCTATTACTTCTGGTGTCCCGCAAGGAAGTGTTTTGGGTCCTCACCTATTCTTGATTTTCATTAATGACATTGTTTGTGCAATGCGATCAAAAATAAAATTATTTGCTGACGATTGCTTAATCTAAAGGAAAATCGCCAGTCCTTTGGATTCTCAGGCTTTACAAGCCGATTTGGTAGCGATATCTGATTGGTGTGCGACCTTTTCCATGAAACTGAATCCATCTAAATGTTCAGTTATTCATTTTTGCAGAGGGCGGAGCATAGCAAATAATTTTACATACGTTCTGGATAGACAAAATCTTATCCCCCAAACTGACTCATCATATTTGGGAGTTGTTTTTAATTGTAAACTTGATTGGTCCCGTCAGGTTGCAGCTGTTTCGAAAAAAGCCAATTGTTCACTTTATTTTGCAAAACGTAATTTTAGAAAATGTCCAAAGAAACTTCGCGAGCTTGCCTACTTTACTTTGGTCAGACCAATTCTTGAGTTGGCCTAAGCTTGCTGAGAGAAGAAAGGTCCACCGCATTTTGTATCCTTATCGAATCCTTGGCAACTCCGGGGGATGTGGAGATTTGTTTTCCTTGATTACGCCCCCATCTTTTTACATCGCCATGATCACTATTATAAGATAAAGCCGTTAGCCTTCAAGAGAGATACAGGGAAGTTTTCTTTTGTGTCCCGAGCAATAGCTGACTGGAATTCACTCCCAGGCTCTGTGCTGTCCCAACCTTTAAGTACATCAATTCTATGGCGCCGGCTGCTGTCTTTGTTCTAAATTGAGTTTCTTGCCAAATTTGACTGGGTCTGAAAGTTTTAGAGGGGATGTTCTGTATTACTCTATAGGAGTTTGAAAATTAATTCTTTGGATTTAAAGACCCAAAAATTTATGTCGCAGCAACAAAAGTAGTCATGAAAGGGTGCCTTTGGTCTTGCTCTCGTCTTCGTAATTTGTTTGTAATTTGTCTGCCCCGTTTCTCGTGATGTTTTTCCCGATTATTGACGTTTCTTATTGTTTTTTTTGTGCAAAAGTGTTATCGTTATGTATGATAGTGGGGAAACCCCCACAAAATACAGTGATTCAATCAAAAAAGGAAATATCATGAGACCCATGATATTTGTTGCTCAGACCCCCTTTTCCACGCAATAGCCACCCAAAAATGCGGTTCACTGCCAAGAATATATTGGCAGTGAACCGCATGTATTCTTGAAAATTTCACCTTAAAATGAATTTAATGCAAAGTACATACAGACTTACCAAACAAAGTATGCAACAAAAATCTCCGTGGTCAGGCAATGTTGGATTTCCCGTATGTTGAATTAAAACATTGATGGCTGCGAGATCCAGATGACAGGTAACTTTGCCTCCGAGGTAAGCAATGTTAAACTGCCATCTATTTTACCTCAGAGGTATGGCAGATGGCAGTCCGCGGTAAGCAATGTTAAACTACCATCTGCTATACATCTGAGGTAAAGTAGATAGCAGTTTAACATTGCTTACCTCGGAGGCAAATTTCCCTGTCAACTGGATCTCGCCGCCGTGAGGGGAGAAAGTTTGAAGGTTAAATTCTGATCGGAAGTTTAATTTGTTTTCGCAAACTGAGATCAATAATCAAGATAACTTTAGTTTATTTTTTTGTTTCATTTTATGACAGTTCTGTTAACCTCTAAATTCCTTGTCTCTCCATAACCCCGTGACCAACTTTTTTTTCCTCTTGGCAGAAATCAGTATTTATGAAATGTGTGCCCGGTTTTATGGCATTAGTTTCTGATGCATTTTATTTTTTCCTTCCAGAACTTTGTCGTTCACGCATTCATTTCACTTCGAATGTAAAATCACGATAAAGCGGGAAACTGAGAATCCTGTCTTCGATAAGTGATTCTGAGATAGAACCTGATAACGTATGACAAAAGCGATGAACGGTTTCCTCCATGTATTCTTCTCCGTGTATTAACCCGCGTGTATTTTTGCGTGCAACTGCATTACAGTGCGAGCTACCATGAAAGTTCCTCGCTTTGCACAGGGTGGCCCAAAAAAGGTAACCGAAAGTTTGGAGCCAAAAGTAGTGTCAATTTTTATTCAAACAAAACAAGTTTTACACCACGCGATTGTGTGGTCTCTTGCTGCCATTCGAGGTTCTCTTTTTTCAAGAATCATTGGGCTGCTCAGCTGCTGTTGACCAGATGTTCGAAATGGTAGCCTTCACCTTCAGCATCTCTCACTGTTGTACACATGATCTGAAGTTGTCCACCACCACAGGGGAGATTTACCGGTTGGACATTTCCGATTATGTGAATGATTTTTGCCGCGAATCCAGAAGAGTGCGTGAACATCAGGTGCTCCAAAAACTGCTTCCTTTTACGTCGTCCCCATCAGGGAATCAATGTGTCTTTCGTCGCTGACCCAGCAGTTGTTGAGTTGAAAGTTCTGGATTTAATGCTCCTTCATGGCAAGCAATCAGTTGTTTGCAGACGAACAGCCCGCAGAGACAATCTGGTTGGGTCAGAACCTACAACGTTTGAATTTTATGGCAGAATGCATCAACCTGCTGCAAGATCCATTGCAATCGTGACTCCGGGAGTTCTAATTCGCGTTACATTCGGCGAAGACTTCATGGACGTTTCTCGACTACCTGGATGACCGTGATGACATTTCGTTCATTTGTCCGCCCCCCAGGGTAGCCAGAGCGGTCATCATTTTGAATTCGGACCGAACCGAAAGCACGGAAGGTGGCTACCAGATGCAATAATTATTTTGTGTCTGGATGAGCAGAACTATTAAAATCTGCTTCAAAGGCAGCAATGGCTTTCCAAATGCTGGGCCAACCATGCATGTGTGTCCGCGGAGAGAAGTTTCTGGATTGATTCTCATCAACAAAAACATGAAACAAACTGCACCATTCCAAATTTTTGTGGTGTGGAACACCTTTTGACAGCACCTTGACAAAAAAGACCGAAAACACATCTTTAAACCATGAAAAACCAGCAGGAACAAACCTGGCAATTTGGGTTACCTTTTTTTGGGCCACCCTGTGCTCGGTCAACCCAAATGGCGGCTTTTCACTCGCGTTTTGACGGGCTGTTGCAAAATGACGTCCGTGCATTTCTTACATTGCATACCACTTTGTTTTCGTTGGGGCAAACAGAACTTTTCATTTGACACCTTCCAATTCAAAAGCTGCAACACGCGCGACCCTGAATTTCACATATTGCATGCCACTTATTTTTCGCAGGGGTTTTCTCACTTTTCATGGACCCCTTTCAATTCAAAAGTTGCAATACGCGTGTCCCTGAATTTCTCATATTGCATGCCACTTATTTTTCGTAGGGGCTTTCTCATTTTTCATTGACCCCTGTCAATTCAAAAGTTGCAATACGCGTGTCCCTGAATTTCTCATATTGCATGCCACTTATTTTCGTAGGGGCTTTCTCATTTTTCATTGACCCCTCCAATTCAAAAGTTGCAATACGCGTGCCCTGAATTTCTCATATTGCATGCCACTTATTTTTCGTAGGGGCTTTCTCATTTTCATTGACCCCTGTCAATTCAAAGTTGCATACGCGTGTACTGAATTTCTCATATTGCATGCCACTTATTTTTCGTAGGGGCTTTCTTCATTTTTCACTGACCCCTGCAATTCAAAAGTTGCAATACGCGTGTCCCTGAATTCTCATATTGCATGCCACTTTATTTTCGTAGGGGCTTCTCTTTTTCATTGACCCCTGTCAATTCAAAAGTTGCATAACGCGTGCCCTGAATTTCTCATATTGCATGCCACTTATTTTTCGTAGGGGCTTTCTAATTTTCATTGACCCCTGTCAATTCAAAAGTGCAATACGCGGTCCCTGAATTTCTCATATTGCTGACACTTATTTTTCGTAGGGGCTTTCTCATTTTTCATTGACCCCTGTCAATTCAAAAGTTGCAATACGCGTGTCCCTGAATTTCTCATATTGCATGCCACTTATTTTTCGTAGGGGCTTTCTCATTTTTCATTGACCCCTGTCAATTCAAAAGCTGCAACACGCACGACCTTAAATTTCTTATGTTGCATACCACTTATTTTTTACAGGGGCATTCCAGCTCTTATGCTTTTCCCCTTCTAATTCAAATGCTGAAATGCACGCCACCGCAAATTTCTCGTGCTGCATACCCTTTCCCAAAAAAGGGGTTTACCATTTTAGGTGGTTTTAGGTTTGTCCTGACAGTCACACTAAATGGGGTGAAAAGAAGATTAGCGCTCTTACAGATTATCCCCCAGGGGAATAATTTTGGCGAAAATGCGTAATCCGATTGCGTCGTTCGTTAAACGAAAGTAATGTTTTTCATTGGAATCGATATTACGATTTTAATTTTTCATCGGGAATTCACGCGCTCCCTTCACTTTTCGCAGGCTCCCTCTTACCTTTACTTACCTATACTTACCTATCTCTTACCTTTACTTACCGAGAACCTCCTCAGGCTCTCTCTTACCTAAACTTTCCACGACCTTTTTTTTTCAACAGTAGCTTACTGCACTGCAATTGGACAGTCGACACCTGTTCATTTTAGATTTTCAGCGGCTAATATTGCCGGCCTCCATGGCGTTATACCATGGCGAGAAGAACAGGTAATTGCAGTCAATGAATTACCTCCTGCCTGAATGAGGGCTGTGACCTCGAATGTCCTCGAATATATTGGTGAGTAATAAAGAAGGTAATTGTGGAGTAATAAAGAAGGCAGAGCGTATTCAGCTAAGTTTATATCTGCCAAGTTTACATCCAGCCATCATGTTTTATCTCCAGCCATGTTTTTATCAAGCCATGTTTTCTATCCAACCATGTTTTTATCAAGCCATGTTTTCTATCCAGCCATGTTAATGTCCAGCCATGTTTGTATACAGCCAGTATGGTATCCAGCCATGTTTTTATCTAGCCATGCTTTTATCAAGCCATGTTTATATACAGCCGTGTTTTGTCAAACCATGTTTCTATCCAGCCATGTTTTTATCCAGCCATGTTTGTATCAAGCCATGTGTTTTCCATCCGATGTCAACATCCAGCTGTGTAAATAACACATCCATGTTGAAATCCAGCAATCTTTGTATCCAGCAAGTTAACCATATCCGGCCATGTCAACATCCAGCCATATCAACACACCATTGATATTTAAATCTTGCCAGCTTTATATCCAGCCATGTTTATATCCATGCCACGTTTATATCCAGGTCAAGTTTAATCCGAAAACCTTTTTCAGAATGAGCGCCGCCGCGGTGGGCTTCGCGATGAGGTGCACCGAAAAACCCGGCCATCTTTACACCCGTCCATGTTTTCCATCCATGTTTATGTCCAGCCATGACAAAATCCAGCCATATCCTGCCATTGTTTATACGAGTATGCCTACAACCAATTTGGACAAAAAAACTCAAGCATGTAATTTTCTTAACATTTGTTTAATTTTTTGTTCGATAATATATCAAACGGAATTACAGTTACAAAGATATCCGTAACTGCAAAAGTTAAACAGCCTGCAAACATTTATTAACATTAACAAGCATTCACGAATATTTTCCATAAATATTAGCACAAAAATGACTGCATAGTAAGAATAAATGTGCGTTAAACCTATGGTTACTCCACTCAAGCAGGCTTAAAGGCAGCCTTAAATACAAGGCAGGTTTTAAATAAATTGAAATGGAATTTAATTTAAGAAAAATCCACAAATCAGAAATGCGCAGAATGGGTGAAAATACAAAAAATCAAAACACGCGTGACATGATTTTATTTCTCATGGTGCACAACGCTTGACAGGGAATTGAAACTGCACACTGCATGAGAGCTTGTGAGAAAATTGTGAATACAAAAAGGTGAAATCACATGAACACTGGACAAAACCTGGAAAAAATCCTGATAGGATAAAAATGCAGTGCAAATTCTGGGCTTCTTTCCAAGACGAAAAAAATTGGTGTGAAACAAAAAACTTTCAAGTGATGGCCTTGCGGTTTTTTCCGTTGGCATACCCATAGTGTTCGATTTTAGGGAAGTTAACTGGGGGTAAAGCATCCATATTTATGCTTAAAATATCTCAATTTTGTGTGAAATATTTTTCAACTGGGAAGGGATACCCCTATCCCCTGCAAATATCCCTTCGATGCATCGAGAGCACCGATTTTGGCAGTGGAACAATCGGGAAATCAGAAAAACACTAAACTGATCCCCATTTAGAAAAAATAGGACTTGATTACTCCATTCAAATTAGCAGCAGAACTTTAATTTCCATGTCATTCGTAAATGGGCACTTTTCAGCCAGACTTTCATTGTTCCGTGAGGAATTGGCCCCATCTTCCTATCCTATTTAGGCGACATGAGCGTGTGTGAAAACTCGTTCAGGCCAACAATTTTTAAATATCAGCCGGTATTCCGAACTGCAACCCGTTTTATTTTGGTAGTAGGTCAATTGGCAAGTGGGAATTGGTACCCCGTCCAACGAAGGATCACCACGCAGTAACTTTAGGATGGATAGTTCATCTATTCTTTGCGAAAGGTGCCTGAGATGTTTCCTTCAAATACTGGAAGCATGAGCAGTTCCTCCAAGTGGTCGTGTCAATTTATACGAAAAATGTGAAGTCGTCAGATCGCACCAGAGCTTCCGAGACACCAATCGCGCCTTTTCTGCTGGTTTATTTACCCTGAAAAAGCCACTATTTGCTTAAAATAATAGGAAGATAGTATGGTTATCATCGCCGTAGGTAGGTACACAATCAATGGCAAATAAATTAATATTTTAAATAAATAATTAATCAATAATTTTGTCCAAACACACACAGATATCATAATAATTATTAGCAAAAGCGAAACGAGAAAGGTCTATATCACAGCATTGGCAACAATGTTTCAAATCTTTACACATCAATAATCGTGGTCTTCCAGAAATCTTGGTCTTTCGCAACACCACCGGCGCGTGTGATATTTTTTCCGCCACGCCTACTCGGGTGCATCAGGCACTTAAATTCTCCTCCAGCGACCTCAAGGTGACCTTCTGTCCCCGATCTTCACACAATTCTCCTTCTGCTTGAAAATAATCTCTTCGTTACTCGTCGTTCAATGTTCCGAGCTCTCCCGCAAATCGCACTTCGCCTTCCGGTGACTAAAATGTAAAAAATGCAAAAAAAATATTGGGTCATGCAGCACTCAATTGCACGATCGCCGAAAACATTTTCAGAAAATGGCCGCACTGGAAGCCGTGCAATTGTGTCCCCCTGTAGCGCCAGCAGACGTCACAGGGTGTGCCTTTTCTCTGTGTCATGCAATTGTGTACTCATCTGTCATCGACAAACGGTTTTCTTTTGCATATTTGAGGCGCAGGTATATCAGATTAGGTTAGGTTAGGTTAGGTTGGTTTTGATTTGGTCCAGGTTGTTTCAAGTTAGGTTCATTTGCACCACACAGCAGAGAACCCTAACCAAGCCAAAACCTAACCTAACCTATCCTAACCTCTAACTTGGCCTAACCTGACCTGACTGACTTACTCTGCAAAGAAAAGGCACAAACTGTTCGTGTGCTGCGCCAATGGGGGGACACAATTGCGGCTGTTTTTCTGAAAACGTTTCCTTGCGATCGCGCAATTTTGTCCCCCCGTAATTTAAGGTGGAGACGAACTCACCTCATACGCACATTGCCGCAGTACCCAAGCAATTTCTGGAATAAGTTAAAAAGCTCAAAATGTAGCGCGAAATTGGTTCATTGACCAAAATATGAATAACTCCATTTCCCACATGGTTCATAATTCAGAGTCTGACCAGACCCCGCCCTTGTGGTTCGTACATCGGAAGAATTCCTAAGGTCCGGCTACAGGGTCCACATGTAATTTCAACAGGGCTTGCTGTGTTTCACGCCTCACTCGAATGCCAACAATTTTGGCAGGAGTGCTGCCTGGTAGGTACCTTTCCTTTATTGCCAAACTGGGATATTGACGAAGGCCGCATGGCAATCGACTGTACGAAAGCCCATACGATTTCATTCGTTGCAAAAATTTGACTGTGCAGAAAATAAGAATCCCCAGAAATGGCCGAGGTCACAACATGACACTTAACTGTTTTGTTTCAATCTGTAAAGCTATGCACAGTAATTCCCTCCCCACTGTACACTAGGGCACAGGAAACATCATGAACCTTCATAAATAGCACGAGGTCGCAATTAATGCGACCTCGTGCTGTAGCACAATTGCCATAATTGCAATTTTGCACATAATTGCACCACTGCTATAATTTCCATTGCGATGCACAATTGCGCAATTCTTTCTCAATTATGCGCAATTTTTGGACACACCAAGCTGCTGACTTCAATTTAGCACAATTGCCATACATAATTGCAATTTTACACATAATTGCACAACTGCTATAATTTCCATTGCGATGCACAATTGCGCAATTCTTTCTCAATTATGCGCAATTTTTGGACACACCAAGCTGCTGACTTCAATTTTATCCTTATTTTGAAACACCTCAGAGCGACCCATGTCCAGATGTAAAAAAATATCACTTGTCTTGACGGCAAAATTATGGCAAAACTGTCGGTACCCAGAAAAAAAATGTCAACGTGGGGAGTTCATTTTTGCACTTCAACCTCATGTTGACACCAAATTTGAAAGGCCTGCATGCTCAAGATCATCAAGGTTCAACAAAAGAAGACAAACCGCTAAAACAGCAAATAGGAGAAAAAGAGAAAATTATCTTGCAAAAACAATCTGCCGTGCTGCCCAATTGCAACTCACCCTCATCTTCAACAAAATAGTCAATTCAACGGACAGATTTGTGTTGGAAAATTTCATTTCTACGCGAAGCACTTCTTTCCTCTTTAATTGCTTCAAAGGAAGCATCCGTCTGTTGAATTGGCTTTTGAGTTGATCATTGAGGGTAAGTTACAATGGGGATAACACGGCCCGATGTTTTTTATCATCATCCCACATTAAAGGTGAACTACAGTATCAGCTATTAGCCCTCAAAGGGTGAGGTTTAAGTTGCCTTATCTTTATGGAGAGCACAAGGAAGGAAATTGAATTTCTCACAGCTTTAACTTAAAGTTAACTGAACTTAGGAAATTCAAGGCACCAAAAGCTTTTTTCTCAACTTTAAGAAGCGAATGGAATGAGGTCCAGGAAGCCAGTTTACTAACCCTGCTGTGACTTCAGATGGCAGGCCGGTGCCCCCACTGAGCATTGATTTTTTCCGACAGGGGACAAGGTTAGGTCAGGTTCAAATAGCTTTAGCTAAGGCAAAGGTTCGGTGAGCTTTCTTGCGAAAAACAGGGCACCAATCGAGTATTCCTGCACAAAACGCTCTCTGACATATAAAGTCGCGGCAGGGTTTGTAAAAACGCGTCCCGGAAAACTAGTTTCATTCAGTCACAGTATACGTGGCAACTAACTGATAAAAAACTAGTCCCCAAAGTAAAACAAGTAGCAATCCATGGCCACCATAGTAAAAGAAGAATGAGACCATGCAAATACAGATTCCAAATTGAAATCGCCACGTATACGAGTATGTTGGAGGCAACTAAGTGACAAAAAAACTTGTCATCAAACCCAAACCCAAACCCAAACCCAAACCCAAACCCAAACCCTCACCTAACGTAATAAAACAAGTATGGGACTATGCAACAACAGTACTCGTATTTCTGTACTGTCCAAATAGAAATCCCCTGTGCCAAAAAAACAACACACAGTGAGAATTCAGAGGGGAATCCGCAAGAAACAAGAGACCTCATTGATCCGAGAAGAACAGAAGATGTTGATTCTTGGATAATTGGATTTCTCATGAAATCGCAAGAGAAACAGAATGTTCAATTCTGAATAACTGGATTTCTCATGAAATCGCAGAATAAACCAAAATGTGCATTCGTTGATCGCTGCGGATTTCACGCATTACACTTTCTTCTGAGATCTCGGAGCAATAACAGAATGGCCGTTTTCCGCAAACTGGAATTCTTCTCATTTCTCAAAGAAAAGCAGTGTGTTATAATAAATGGGTAACTGGATTTCAGTAGGCGAATGCTTATTCTGATAACATGGAATTTCGTCTGGGATCTCCTGTGAAACAGTGGAAATTCATTCTTGCAGAACTTTATTTTGCTTGATCGATCAGGAAAAAATCGAAGAAATTCATTTCCGGTAGAACTGAATTTGAGTTCTCGGAAGAAACCGCAGAATCTATAATGGTGGAAAAAATCGTTGGACACAGATTTTGTCAGAGATCTCTGAAGAAACCGCAGAATGTCAATTTTATTGCTGGAGACAAGACAACTGGATTTCGTCTGAGACCTCAGAAAATCAGCTGAGTGTTTCATTCTTGGATAACTCCATTTCGTCAAATTCTTGGATAACTGGATTTTCGACTCTCATATCTCAGTTGAAACATCAGAAAATCATGCAAACGTTGTTAATAATTGTGGGAACGCTTGATTTCGACTAGGTTTTTCTGTCTGGACATCCTAAATTCCCATTTATTTTTTGGTAAATTTTTTTCCATTATGAGGAAAACGTCGATAATTATTTACCCCGCAACCGAGTTTCGCCCACACTGACTCTCCAATTGTAAGGACCTTGTGTCCTCTGTGCCATATCAAACAGAATTTGACCACACTGGACCACTGTATCAAGACTGTGAAACTGCTATGAAAATGGTATCATACTGGAGTTAGAAGGGTTTTAAACATAACAGCCAGCATCTCCAGCTCATTCCATTTGAAGATATGAGCTGAGAATGCTTCACACTGTTCCATTTAAATACACAGAAAAACTTTAATTCCGATGCGGAGAATGAAATTTTCGACCGAAGTTTCATTGTTGAAAGAATTCTGAATTCACTCTGAGTACACTTGGGAGCATTCTTAGCTCATATCTTCAAGTGGAATGAGGAGTAAGTAGAAATGTGATTTGGTGTCTAAACAGAGCATGCATGATGAGAAGAACCAAAAAAAAAATGCAAATCACTAAAAGTAAGAAGAAGAAATCACTAACGTCACAGGACAGAAGCAAAAAGGAATGCTAGCAAGAGCCACGGCGCCACCATCACCAACAGAGCTGGTGGAAGTGGACTAACTTTGACCGACCCACTGGATGGACCACCACCGCCAATTCGATCGTCAGGCAAATCACAGCCTGAAGGAGTGGACGATTCTATTCTGAACTTGGTTGACGCCAACCTCACGGTGCCTGGAAGATGAGGCAGAAAGTCATGTCAAAGAAAGTCATGTCAGAAAGTCAGAAAGGCAGAAAGTCATGTCAAAGAAAGGCAGAAAGTCATGTCAAACACGGAGGGTTTATTGAGCTATTAAAAAACATGGATTTGATAACGACAGATTGAAGCTGGGTTTCTCTAGTCAAACTGAATGGGACCAAACCGAGAATGGTTTGCATATTTTTTCCAAAATATGATTTGGAATGAGACAAAATCTGGAAAATGCTTGCGTATTTTTGCCAACATACATGTATACGGAGCCATTCTGAATGCCCGGGCCATGGGCGATTTTTTATAGACTTTTGAAGCACGGGGCAATGTAATAATTCCCAATTTCACATGCGCCGCAAAACACATTACATGAAGGAATGCATTTAACAGCGCTTACTTATAGATGGGGAATAACATTGCTCCCTGCTTCAAAAGTCTGACGAAAATCTCCTATGGCCCGAGCATTTAGAATGTCTGAGTATGAGTTGTAATGGAACCGGCAAACCGAGCAATTTTCTGCACATTTTTGACAAAAGATAATTTGGAGCAGGCCCAAAAACGACATTTTTTGCGTATTTTTGCATATTTTTGGCCAAAGTGTTTTGAATGTTACCAGAGCGAGCAACTGTTTGCATATTTTTTCCATATTATTTGGAATGGGACCAAACCGAGCAGCTGTTGTCATTTAGCCTTAAATTGGAATATTTGATAAAACCGAATATATTTTTCATATTTTGCATACAATTTGGAAAAGCACCAACCCGTGCAATAATATTGACATATTTGCCAATAATTTGGATTTGGACCAAACCGAGCATTTTTGCACATTTTTGCAAGAATACATTTTGGAATGGGATCAAATCGTCAGGTGTTTTTGTTTTTTTGCAGGCCGATGAAACCTTTTCCAGGTGGCGTCTTACTTTTCTTGTTGGTTGAGTCTGCAACAAACTTGTGAAGTTTTGAGGACAAGACAAAACTTTTTTTTTCAAGAAAATTCGTTGCACTTTCAATTTGTAATTCGTTCATGCCAAGAGAAACCGAATGAAATTGCATTTTCCATTTCAGGATTTCCACGGGGAGTGGTGTCGTGAACTGGCACGCCTGAAAGTCCTTTCACTCTGAGTTGGCGTCTCGCCGAAATTAGTTCAGGGATGTCCAACTTGAAAGTGCCGCAGATTTGAAAATATGGAATGTGCGTAACAAAAACTCTCCCATATACCTACCTGTTGAAGTTGAAGTCCAGGGAACAACCAGCTGTTCTACGTAGATGTTCTACGTAGCTGTTCTACGTTGATGTCAAAAACCAGCTCAAAATATGCGTAAGTCTTCACTATTGAAACCATTTCACGCGCTTCATTTTTCGCAAAACTTCCCTTTCTTGGTCGCCATTTCACCTCTTTATGGAAGCACAAGCAAACTCCCTTCTCAAAACGAGAATCGGTGAACATCCATCGCGACACAAGAAAATCAGCATCACACAGCAGCGCACGCCCACCAGAAAACAAAGAGAAGCGGCTGAGCAGCAGCCAGAGAACAGAGAGAAAGAGAGAGATCCTGAGCAGCAGGATCGAGAACAACATCCAATTATTAATCTGCATTGCAGACCACTGCAAAGCGACCTGCCTCACCCGTCGATTTTCTCTTGCAAACCGCGCGACGCCAACTCAGAGTGAGAGGACTTTGAAGAATGTCCACAAAGAGATGATGCAAACAAAACAACTTACTGTTTTCCTTCAAATGGATAACATTTTGATCCTGAGTTAGAACCAGTGGATGATCCGGATTCTGACACTGAACAGTGAGTAGAATACTATCAGATTTGACTTCAATGGTTAAAGAATTACCCAGGTAGCGGATCCCTGCAAATAAAATACAGTGCGAATTTGCATTCAGGTTTGCCTTTGTTGTCTTATTGTTTTCAGTGCCAAAGGTATTTTTGGCATAGGCTCTGACGTTCGCTGCTCAGCGATCTCCATGGTTGAGACATGTCCAATATAAGTACGGAGCCATTCTGAATACCAGGGCCACAGGCGATTTTTTTTCAGACTTTTGAAGTACGGGGCAATTTAATTCCCCATTTCGCATGCGCCGCAAAACACATTTCATGAAGGAATACATTTAACAGCGCTTATTAGATGGGGAATAACGCATTGCCCCGTGCTTCAAAAGTCTGACAAAAATCTCCCATGGCCCGGGTATTTTAAATGTCTGAGTATAGCTTGACCTTTTTTCATTGATGCGTGACACAGCCGAAAATCATCATTACATTTATAATCTCTTTCTCAATTCGATGAAGCTGACCCTACCTCCCTAATCTTGACTGGAATTCAATTTTTCATCCCGTGAAGCTGAGAACCTTGAATCCATTGCAAGAGGTTTCGCACAGCGCCTCAGATCGATAGCGAGAATTCCAGCGACATCAGCCAGTATGCTTGACTCGTTTTTCATCAATTTTGTGCAAACTTTCGGTGCCAACTTCACAGTGACATTGTCTTCTACACTAAAACTGAGTAATATTTCCTAAAAAAATGGGTGCTAACCTGGGATCAGGGCGCATTCGGTGCTATCGCAGCGCTTAACGGCAGAATAACAACAAACGAAAAGTACTGCAGTTAACAAGTTTTAGGTACATATTTTCTGCAATCGGAACGGAGTTTGCGGCAAACACAACCGGCCGGATTCCGATTCCCGACATAGCCAATGGCACTCACCTTAGTCTCAATATCGGATCTACTCCTCATTCCACTTGAAGATATGAGCTAAGAATGCTCCCAAGTGTGCTCAGAGTGAATTCAGAATTCTTTCAACAATGAGAGCTCGGTCGAAAACTTCATTCTCGACATAGAAATTAAAGTTTTTCTGCGTATTTAAATGGAAGAGTGTGAAGCATTCTCAGTTTATATCTTCAAGTGGAATGAGCTGTAGCAGATAAATTCATTCTTGGTAACAATGGGGAAACGAGTAGCATTGTGCATAGAAATTAAATTTTCTAAACACAAAACTACTCATCATTCCACTTGAAGGTATGAGCTAAGAATGCTCACAAGTATGCTTACAGTGAAATCAGAATTCCTTCAACAATGAAAACTTGGCCGAACACTGCAGACTCAGCATGGAAATTAATTTTTTCTGCATATTTGAATGGAAGAATGTGAAGCATTCTCAGTTGACAACTATCTTCAAATGGAA